>JARQOD010003674.1:0-62362 GCA_033576555.1 Oophaga sylvatica | reverse complement strand
GGGTAAAAGTATTAGGCTGAGGTCCAAAATTTTTTGTCGGGCCCCCTTTTTTTTGGATTTTTTTTGTGAAAGTAAAAGGTTTTGATTTTTGCTTCATTCTTTTTTTTGTGTTTTTTCCCTTGAAAAGCTTTTTAAATAAAGAAAAAAAATAGCAAATAATTTGTGATTGCAATCTTTTTGAGGAAGACCTGAGTATTATCGACAGAATTGCAGGGGTCCCAAATACTTTTGGTACCACGTATGATTTTTGAGAGGCATTCCCCTTTACTCCTTTTGTAGCGTGGGGTCGAAAAACACTGTGAATAGTTTTAAAAACTTTGTTTCCCCCAAAATTTAATTTTCCTGCTTCATGTTTACTCTGGGTTTTTATTCGTTTTGAAGGAAAAAGGAAATTTAAAATCCATGGCTGAGAACTCCCCTTAACCATTTAGGGTTTAAACAGTCCTGTTTTTCCGGGCTGCCTGATCTCACATTACTCAGTTAATATGGCAGGAGGGAGGGGTGTGGGGACATTCCAAACAGGGAGAAAGGGGGAGGGGGAAGAGGAGGTGAAAGGGAGCTAAGTTTTTTACGAATAAGGGGGGGGGGCCCAAAATTTATTCAAAAAAAATCCCCAAAATTTTTTTATTCCCCGGTACTATTTTCCTGCATCCTTTTTCCTCTTCCCCTTCCAAATTTCCCTTTTTTTCCCCCTCCTCCTTTCCCACTCCCTCCCCTTGGTCCACCCCCTCCCATCCCCTCTCTTCCTCCTCCCCGTCTTCCTCCTTCCCCCCCCTTCCGCTTCTCCCCCCCCTTTCCCCCCCTCCCCTCCCACCCATCCCCTCACCCATCCTCTTCTCTTTCCCCCCAACCCCCCTTCCTTTCCCCCTTCCCCCCCCTCCTCCCCTTTCCTCTTTTCCTCCCCCTCCCTTCCTCCCCTTTCCCCCCCCTTTCCCCCTCCCCTTCCCCTCCTCCTTGGCCTCCCCCTCCCCCTTCCTCCTCCTCTATCCCCCCTTTAGTCCCCTGCATACTCCCCATCCTACTCGTCCTCCTTCCCTTTTTATGTCCTACTCCCCCCCTTTTCCCCAGTCCCCCTCCCTCCTTCTCCTTCCCCCTCTGTCCCCAGTCCCCCCCCCGTCCTTTTTCCCCCCCTCCTCTGTTCCCCCGTCCCCCCGTCCCCTCCTTCCTCCTTTCTCATTTCCCTCCGTCCCCTCCCTTCCCCCCCGTTTCAGCACCCTCCGTCCCACTCCTTTCCCCTGTTCTCTCCCCCTCCGTCCACTCCTTCCCTTTTCTGTCCCCAATTCCCTCCTCTCCCCCAAACCCCTCAGTAGTCTTCCCCCCTCCATCCTCTCGGTCCCACTCCTCCTCATGTCCTCCTCCTTCCCCTCCATCCTACTCCATTTTCCCCTTCTCCTCCTTTCCCATGTCCTCCTCATCATCTTATGTCTCTCCGTCCTCCCCCTGTTCCCTTGGCCTCCTCCCGTTTAACCATTCCCCTTTCTCCGGGTCCCCACTGGAATGGCGGCCTTCCAAGGTGATTTTTTCCCCCGCGGATCCATGACGATGTCGGACTTGCTGGTGTATTTCTGCACAGGGAAAACCTTGGTCCCGTCCATTAAGGGGAAATTGAGGTCGGGGAAAAAGGGGGGATAAAAGGGTTAAACGTTTGGGTATTGATTGATTCCACATTAAGGTCAGCGATCCGGAAAACCCTATCACCCCCCATCCTGAATGCTTGTTCCCCAAAATTTTGGGGGAAAACAAATTAAAATACCTTCTAATTCGTCTATGAAAAGTAAGTAACCCATAAAAAATATTGATGGTTTGTGGGCCGTCCTCCCCCTCTAGATTATTCTTATGTAAGGAGCTGCCCAACCATCCCCCGGCCTTTTGTCTCCAATGAGACAACATACATGTGAGACGCGCGCCCCCCCCTATATGGATCTAGAAATCTTCACACCCCGGTAAAAAGCCCGGGCTTTTTCACACAGAATCATCCCGGGAAAGTTTTCCCCTTTAAAGTCCTAATAATCTGAAGAAACTATTGAGAAACAAAATTCGGATTGATGTCTTACCAACCCCCCCCTTTTTGGGAGCTCCACATCTGTCAGATTGCGGGGGGCTCTCCTGTTTACGCTCCCCTTCAGGACACCACAATTGCGGGGGGACTCTGTGTACGGCCCTCTTCAGGACAACAGATTGCGGGGGGATCTCCCGTGTAAAAAGGCCCTCTTCAGGACACCACAGATTGCGGGGGGGTTCCTGTGTACAGGTCCCTTTCGGGGGACACAGATTTCGGGGGCATCTCTGTGCCGCGCCCTCTTCAGGGGCCCACAGATTGCGGGGGCATTCCTGGTACAGCCCCTCTTCAGGACACAATATTGCGGGGACACTCCTTGTGTACAGCGCCCTTTCAGGACACCACAGATTGCGGGGGCATCTCCGTGTACGTGCCCTTCGGGTCACCACAGTTTGCGGGGCATCTCCTTGTACAGCGTCCTTTCGGAACCCAGTTTGGGGGGCATCTCCTGGTACAGGTCCTTCGGACACCCAGAATGGGGGACACCCCCTGGTACAGCGCCTCTTCAGGTCACCACAGATTGCGGGGACATCTCCTGTGTACAGCGCCCTTTTTCAGGTCACCACAGATTGCGGGACATCTCCTGTGTACAGCGTCCTCTTCAGGGACACCACAGATTGTGGGGACATCTCCTGTGTACAGCGTCCTCTTCAGGACACCACAGATTGCGGGGACATCTCCTGTGTACTGCGTCCTCTTCAGGTCACCACGATTGTGGGGACATCTCCTGTGTACAGCGTCCTCTTCAGGACACCACAGATTGCGGGGGCATTCCTGTGTACAGCGTCCTCTTCAGGACACCACAGATTGCGGGGACATCTCTTGTGTACAGCGTCCTCTTCAGGTCACCACAGAGTGCGGAGACATCTCCTGTGTACAGCGTCCTCTTCAGGTCACCACAGATTTCGGGACATCTCCTGTGTACGGCGTCCTCTTCAGGTCACCACAGATTGCGGGACATCTCCTGTGTACAGCGCCCTCTTCAGGACACCACAGATTGCGGGGATATCTCCTGTGTACAGCGTCCTCTTCAGGACACCACAGATTGCGAGGACATCTCCTGTGTACAGCGCCCTCTCCAGGTCACCACAGATTGCGGGGACATCTCCTGTGTACAGTGCCCTCTTCAGGACACCACAGATTGCGGGGGCATCTCCTGTGTACAGCGCCCTCTTCATGTCACCACAAATTGCGGGGACATCTCCTGTGTACAGCGTCCTCTTCAGGACACCACAGATTGGGGACATCTCCTGTGTACAGCGTCCTCTTCAGGTCACCACAGATTGCGGGGACATCTCCTGTGTACAGCGTCCTCTTCAGGTCACCACAGATTGCGGGGACATCCTGTGTACAGCGTCCTCTTCAGTCACCACAGATGGTGGGGACATCTCTGTGTACAGCGCCCTCTTCAGGACACCACAGATTGGGGACATCTCCTGTGTACAGCGTCCTCTTCAGGACACCACAGATTGCGGGGACATCTCCTGTGTACGACGTCCTCTCAGGTCACCACAGATTGCGGGGCATCTCCTGTGTACAGCGCCCTCTTCAGGTCACCACAGATTGCGGGGCATCTCCTGTGTACAGCGCCCTCTTCAGGACACCACAGATTGCGGGGCATCTCCTGTGTACAGCGCCCTCTTCAGGTCACCACAGATTGCGGGGACATCTCCTGTGTACAGCACCCTCTTCAGGTCACCACAGATTGTTCAGGTCTGGGCTTGGCCGTTCAGAACTTCCATCTTCTGGGTAAGTCGTTCTTTAGTGATTTGGAGGTCACTTAGGGTCATTGTCGCCTAGAGATCAAATTCTCCTCATCTTCAGCTTTTTATAGAGGCCGAAGGTTCTGATGTAGAATTGTCTGATATTTGTTCTGTCCATTATCCCCTCCCCTTTGGTTAAAGTCTCAGAGCCTAATTCTGCCTTCACCATGCCTCACTGTGGGGATGGTGGTCTTCTGGTGATGACCGGTGTCAGCTTTGTGTCTTCTGGAATTTCGGCCACAGAGGTCCTGCTCGGTCTCATCAGATGGGTCACGTTTCTGCTTCTGGAGGTTCTGGCAAAAAATCTCCAGCCCGGAGGTTTAATGTGTAAGAAAAGGCTCCGTCTTCTCCCCGACCCACAGGCCGGAGATAATGGAGAATACGGAGATTGTGGTCACAAGCGGAGACGACCAGGACTGGACAGAGATTCCTGCAGCTCCTCTAATGTTGCTGTCATCTCTTGCCGCTTCCAGTGACATTTTCTTTGATCATTGTTTCGGGGAGTCCAGTTCTGGGTAATGTCACTGTTGTGCGGGATTTCAGCCCCTTCTTGGTGACGTCTTCACGGTATCCCTGGTAGGTCTGATGCCTGGGAAATGTTCTTGTATCTTCTCTTTTACCGACAACTTTCCACAGTGAGATCCTTTGTTGTGTTGTCAGCTGTTTACAGACCAGAAAATGTCAGGAAAATCCTCCTAGAGCAGCGACACTTTCACTGGGGCTAATCAGAATCACTGTGCATGACGTTGGCCGAGCACTGACTACAGTGTAGCATGAGGGAAAATGTGACTGGCTGATTCTGAACACAACCTCCGCTTTAATTATAAGGGGGCGCTCACACTTATGCAACCTTGTTATTGTAGGTTGCGTATTTTTACTTTCCCATCAAAACGATTTTGGTATGTTCCTCTGAGGGTTTGTACAGATTACCGCGACATTAAAGGGGAAAACTCCAGAGGCGGATCGTTAGCTGGATTATTTTGCATGACCTTTACCCTGGGATATTACAGGGACGTGAAGACTTTGTATATGCCCATACATATAATCTGTGGCCATTAGTGTCACCTGCTGTGATGGCCATGGAGGTGCTGTCCATGAAACGTGCCAGGCCGAAGTCTCCGATCTTGCAGGACATCATGGCTGACAGGAGGATTGTTCTCGGCCCGCAGGTCCCGGTGGACGCAGCCCTTCCGCTCCATGTAATCCATTCCTTGGGAGATCTGCGGAGAGTGAGGACAGATCCCTCATTCCTGATCTCCCCGAACATGTGAGGAGGCGCTGACATGTGAGGAGGCGCTGATGTGTGAGGAGACACTGACGTGTGAGGAGGCACTGACGTGTGAGGAGGCGCTAATATGTGAGGAGGCGCTGATGTGTGAGGAGACACTGACGTGTGAGGAGGCACTGACGTGTGAGGAGGCACTGGTACGTGGTGAGGAGGCACTGACGTGTGAGGAGACACTGACGTGTGAGGAGACACTGACGTGTGAGGAGACACTGACGATGTGAGGAGGCACTGACGTGTGAGGAGGCACTGACGTGTGAGGAGGCGCTGACAGGTATGGAGGCACTGATATGTGAGGAGGCGCTGATATGTGAGGAGGCACTGACATGTGAGGAGGCGCTGACATGTGAGAAGGCGCTGACATGTGAGAAGGCGCTGACATGTGAGGAGACATTGATGTGTGAGGAGACGCTGATGTGTGAGGAGACGCTGATGTGTGAGGAGACATTGAGTGTGAGGAGGCGCTGTATGTGTGGAGGCACTGACATGTGAGGAGACACTGACATGTGAGAAGGCGCTGACATGTGAGGAGACACTGAATGTGAGGAGACATTGATGTGTGAGAAGGCATTGACATGTGAGGAGACACTGACATGTGAGGAGGCGCTGACATGTGAGGAGGCCTGACATGTGAGGAGACGCTGAGTGTGAGAAGGTGCTGAGTGTGAGGAGACGCTGACGTGTGAGGAGGCATTGACTTGTGAGGAGACATTGATGTGTGAGGAGACGCTGATGTGTGAGGAGACGCTGATGTGTGAGAAGGCGCTGATATGTGAGGAGGCACTGACGTGTGAGGAGACACTGACATGTGAGAAGGCGCTGATATGTGAGGAGCACTGACGTGTGAGGAAACACTGATATGTGAGGAGGCGCTGACATGTGAGGAGGCACTGACGTGTGAGGAGACACTGACATGTGAGAAGGCGCTGATATGTGAGGAGGCACTGAGTGTGAGGAAACACTGATATGTGAGGAGGCGCTGACATGTGAGGAGGCACTGACATGTGAGGAGGCGCTGACATGTGAGGAGACGCTGATGTGTGAGGAGGCACTGACGTGTGAGGAGACACTGACATGTGAGAAGGCGCTGATATGTGAGGAGGCACTGACGTGTGAGGAAACACTGATATGTGAGGAGGCGCTGACATGTGAGGAGGCACTGATATGTGAGGAGGCACTGACGTGTGAGGAAACACTGATATGTGAGGAGGCGCTGACATGTGAGGAGGCACTGATGTGTGAGGAGGCACTGACGTGTGAGGAGACGCTGACGTGTGAGGAAACACTGATATGTGAGGAGGCGCTGATATGTGAGGAGGCACTGACATGTGAGGAGGCGCTGACATGTGAGAAGGCGCTGAGTGTGAGGAGGCACTGACGTGTGAGGAGACGCTGACGTGTGAGGAGACGCTGACGTGTGAGGAGACATTGACGTGTGAGGAGACATTGACGTGTGAGGAGACATTGACGTGTGAGGAGACAATGACGTGTGAGGAGACGCTGACGTGTGAGGAAACACTGATATGTGAGGAGGCGCTGATATTGAGGAGGCGCTGACATGTGAGGAGGCGCTGACGTGTGAGGAGGCACTGACGTTGTGAGGAGACAATGACGTGTGGAGGAGACACTGACGTGTGAGGGGACACTGACGTGTGAGGAGACGCTGATATGTGAGGAGGCACTGACATGTGAGGAGGCGCTGATGTGTAGCCCTGGTGGTAGGCACACGCAGTACCCTGGAGAGTGTGTGGCGAGACAGCAGTTTAATGCTAAATATCCATTCACTCAACATATACTAGACACACCCTTAGGGTAGTGGAGTTTACTCTTGAGGGAGTGGTCAAGGTGTATGTGTTGGAGTGATTTAGTCAGTGTCCAGACTTCGGAGAGGAGAGGTCTAGAGTCTGTGTTGAGACGTCTGGAGGGAGGAAGCAGTCCAGATTGCTCTATCACCAGTTCGGAAAGTGGAGTCTAGTATAGGTGTTTTAATTCACCTTAGCCTAGTCAGAGCTGTACCTCATCAGCATACACTGGAAGGAAAGAAGAAGTTTAGTGCAGAAAGTCTTCAGTATCCTGTCTAAAGGACGGTATAAGGTTCAGAGACGTGCTCCTGCCTATTGATAACTGAGCATCTGTAGCTAACTTTGAAGTGAAGGAAAAAGAAAGAAGTGACTGCTCGACCCTTGGCTAGTGTGAGTGCTTATGTTACCAGCGTGGACAAGGCGAAAGGCACAGTGGTTTTATTGGAATAGTGCTTACGGATTGAAGAAGTCCTGCACATTGCAACCGGTCATTGGGGACCGAAGGATCACTATTGTTACAAGCATAGTGGTAAGAAAACCAGGAATTTACCGGACCTTAGGTCGCGGCAAAAAGCCCCTATAGTCAGTACGTAACTGGAGTCCAGGGGGAGTGAAGACTTTGAGTCAGTGCACGACAAGATAAGAATTCAGCTTCCTCGCAGGAAGGCTCCTAACACAAAGCTGATGGGCGGTACAGCTAAGGATTAGCTGGAGTTATTGAGGGAACTACGCTTCAGGCTGGTTGTACTCATTGTATTGGAAGTAAAGGAGGCCCCTAACTTGTCCAGCTGCTGTCTCAAGATACACTCTCCTTGGATCAGCCTCCCTGGGACCTGCCTGAACATCTTACAAGTAAAGGTATGGAGAGACGCTGACCGTGTGAGACTGTGTTCTTTATCTGCACTCGACTTCACAAATCCCATAGACTTTGGGGACCAGTCCCACCTGTAGGGGACCCACATCTAGCTGCCTCACCATCCCCTCAGAGATCTACAGCAGCGCTGGTACAATTACCAGAATACTACAGGTGGCGTCACGAACTGTATAAAACCTATCCCTGTAAATATATCCCCAACATACGCCAGACCGCCCGGGCCACAGACCGAGCCACAGCTACCTGTGACAATCCCCATAGACTTCTACGGGCTCGGCTCTGAGTACCCATTGCCCTGGGTAACCCACAATTGTGGTGGCGGGTCGACACAAAAACTTGGCGTCACGAACAGGATGCGAAAACTTGCATCGTTGTGAGCCCTGTGTGCCTGTGGATTGTTTTTGTGAAAAAGGACTGTTTGCACTTTTGGCGCCAAAATCGCCATTTTTGTCGCCATTTCGCGCCCTCAGGCGCTGGAGAAGAAGGTGGGCGTACCTTCGTGGGCGTCTACCCCCCAGTGGCGCGAAGAAAATGCCTGCCCTCTCAAAGTGCTATTACAATATGCGGTCCTGCCCTACAGCAAAGGAGGTCCCCTCCTCTTACCTTCCCTGCGAGGAGGAGGAGACGCAAACCCCACCTCCACGGAAGAGACCGGATGTCTCCGCAGGAAGAAGAGAGAATCTTCTGGAACATCATGGAAGCAGGACGTGTGCAGCGAGCAGGGAAGCGGAGGAAGGCAGGCCCGTGCCCCAGCCAAGCTGCCACCAACACCGGAGTTATCCGTGATCCTGCACCTGCAACAGGCGTTGCTAGAAACAAAAGAAGAAAAATGCACGCCTGAAGAAGATGGTCCAGGACCAACCTGGATTTGAAGAGATCGAGAGACGCCGGCGTACCTGGAGCAGCGGAGGCTGTGGGACACGGTGATCTCTCCCCTCAACGACCCCCCACGATTCCAGATACCGAAGAGTCTGCTGCCCAAGGCGAAGGAGCAACCGGAGGCTGCCCCCGAAAGTACGATCCCGTCCCACCGGTGAAGCGGTGGAAGCGAAGGAGGTTGAGGAGGTACAGCCAGTCCGGAACGCCCGCCCGGCCAGGAGGGCCGCAGCAGATGATCGGTCCCCGGCAGGGACACCGGAGGGGTCCTGTCCGTCACTACCAGACGTGGACTGGGACGAAATGGCGCGCCTGGATGACGTCGCCTATACCGCCCAGTGGGAACAGGAATGGCAGAGTCGTGAGGAGAAGAAGAAACGCCAGCAGGAGGAAGAGCGGGAAACTCGCGGAAACCGTCAGCGACAATATGCAGAGCTGATCGCGGACAAAGAGAGTGTCCGGAGAGATAAAGGTACCCTGAGGGAACCGCGGCGGCAGGGGTGTGTGACTGAGTTCCAGCTCCGGGCTGGGCTGGGGCTGGGGCTTTATCCGTGAACCGGGCCTCTACCCGGGGTCTTTGTCAGCAGGCGTGACGTAGAATCCACCTGCCGCAAGGCCATCCCGGAGGGACTTAGCCAATGGAACATCGTCACATATACGCGGCACTGGGGAAATGAAGGGATGGGTATGCCCTTAAGTCACCATCGTCCGTGACCCCGTCCCTGACGCAGGTAACGTCCACCACTACCGCAGGTCCCCATCTCTAGATCAAGCAGTAACCGGCCGTGCCCCAGCATCGCCCCCTGCAAATTCATCGCAACTAGCGACCCAGAGTTCATCGCAAAAGAAAAGTTATATCTTCATCGCAACATGCGACCAGTCTCAATCGCAATCCATGACACGGTCCATATGTTAACTGTGATTGAAACGCAATCGGTGTCACGTGAGAGAATGTACCCGTTGCGCCCTAGAGGTTCGCACAAGAACTGTGGCGACTCAGGGCCCTAATCGCAGCGCATGATTTGCTAGTCCTGGGGTCAAGGGCCCATTGCATTGTTCCAGCCCCCGGGGTGGAAAATGTATTGGAAAGTGTTTTATTTGAAAATGAATAAATAAGTAAAGTAGAATTGGTGGGATCCATATCGGGTCTACCCTAAGTAGAAAGTTTGAAAATGTTTTATAAAGTTTTTTGCACCCGTTGAAGAGTATATATATAATGCAATATATTTTGCTAACCGTAAGAATGCCGGCTGGGTAACCAGAAAAGTTTTGCACTTTAGTATAATAGTGTGATTTTGTATTTTATGTCTTTGGTTTTACAATGGACTTGGAGGTTGGGACTGTGCTAACCCAGAACTTACTTGTAAATAGTTGCGCTTCGGTGCTTATCTTGGTTTTACATAAACCAGTACAACTACCTCTGAAAACAAAACCCGTGTGGTGTGCACTGAGTGAGGTCTGCATTTGGATGTCCTGCAGCCCACCCAGGACCTACGTTGAAGGTTTGGTGCGGGTCCTTCACAAGTAATATTGTATATTTTTGAATGCTATTTAATATTTGTATTTTTCTATAATTTTTTGCAACGTTCAAGATTTCCTCACCTCCCGGATGGGACGAACCAATGTTAACTGTTTAATGTTTATTGCATAAACAAAAATGTCTCTTTTGTATTTTACAGCCCGGAGTGCTGTCTTTTACCATGGGGGAATGTGTAGCCCTGGTGGTAGGCACACGCAGTACCCTGGAGAGTGTGTGGCGAGACAAGCAGTTTAATGCAAATATCCATTTCACTCAACATATACTAGACACACCCTTAGGTAGTGGATTTACTCTTGAGGGAGTGGTCAAGGTGTATGTGTTTGGGTGATTTAGTCAGTGTCCAGACTCGGAGAGGAGGTCTAGGAGTCTGTGTTGAGACGTCTGGAGGGAGAAGCAGTCCAGATTGCTCTATCACCCAGTTCGGAAAGTGGAGTCTAGTATAGGTGTTTTAATTCACCTTAGCCTAGTCAGAGCTGTACTCATCAGCATACACTGGAAGGAAGAAGAAGTTTAGTGCAGAAAGTCTTCAGTATCCTGTCTAAAGGACGGTATAAGGTTCAGAGACGTGTCCTGCCTATTGATAACTGAGGCATCTGTAGCTAACTTTGAGTGAAGGAAAAAGAAAGAAGTGACTGCTCGACCCTTGGCTAGTGTGAGTGCTATGTTACCAGCGTGGACAAGGCGAAAGGCACAGTGGTTTTATTGGAATAGTGCTTACGGATTGAAGAAGTCCTGACATTGCAACCGGTCATTGGGGACCGAAGGATCACTACGTTACAAGCATAGTGGTAAGAAAAACCAGGAATTTACCGGACCTTAGGTCGCGGCAAACAAGCCCCATATAGTCAGTACGTAACTGGAGTCAGGGAGTGAAGACTTTGAGTCAGTGCACGACAAGATAAGAATTCAGCTCTCTCGCAGGAAGGCTCCTGACACAAAGCTGACTGGGCAGTACAGCTATAGATTTAGCTGGAGATTTGAGGGAACTACGCTTCAGGCTGGTTGTACTCATTTGTATTGGAAGTAAGGAGGCCCCTAACTTGTCCAGCTGCTGTCTCAAGATACACTCTCCTTGGATCAGCCTCCCTGGGACTGCCTGAACATCTTACAAGTAAAGGTATGGAAAGACGCTGACCGTGTGAGACTGTGTTCTTTTATCTGCACTCGAACTTCACAAATCCCATAGACTTTGAGGGACCGTCCCACCTGTAGGGGACCCGACATCTAGCTGCCTCACCATCCCCTCAGAGATCTACAGCACGCTGGTACAAATTACCAGATACTACAGTGGCGTCACAACTGTATATAAATATATCCCCTGTAAAATTCCCCCAACATACGCCAGACCGCCAGGGCCACAGACCGAGCCACAGCTACCTGTGACAATCCCCATAGACTTCTACGGGCTCGGCTCTGAGTACCCCATTGCCCTGGTAACCCACATTGTGGTGGCGGGTCGACACACTGACAGTTGAGGAGGCACTGACGTTGAGGAGACGCTGACGTGTGAGGAGGCATTGACTTGTGAGGAGACATGATGT
This sequence comes from Oophaga sylvatica, assembly GCA_033576555.1. NCBI lineage: Eukaryota > Metazoa > Chordata > Amphibia > Anura > Dendrobatidae > Oophaga > Oophaga sylvatica. Next base: position 50,622 of record JARQOD010003674.1, on the reverse strand, counting down.
GTGAGGAGAAAGCTGATGTGTGAGGAGACGCTGATGTGTGAGAAGGCGCTGATATGTGAGGAGGCACGACGTTTTAGGAGACACTGACATGTGAGAAGGCGCTGATTTTTTGAGGAGGCACTGACGTGTGAGGAGGCACGACGTGTGAGGAGACACTGACATGGAGAAAGGGGCCCGATATGTGAGGGGGGAAAAGACGTGGAGGAAAAAAACTGATATGGAGGGGCCCTGAATGTGAGGAGGGATGACGTGTGAGGAGACACTGCATGTGAGAAGGCGCCGATTGGAGGAGGCACTGACGTGTGAGGAAAAAAACTGAAAAAAAAAAAAAAAAAAAAAAAAAAAAAAAAAAAAAAAAAAAAAAAAAAAAAAAAAAAAAAAAAAAAAAAGGGGGGGGGGGGGGGGGGGGGGGGGGGGGGGGGGGGGGGGGGGGGGGGGGGGGGGGGGGGGGGGGGGGGGGGGGGGGGGGGGGGGGGGGGGGGGGGGGGGGGGGGGGGGGGGAACGCATTGAGGAGGGCTGACTTGGGGGGGGGCCCCGACTTGAGGGCAGACTGTGAGGGACAAAGGGTAGGAGACCTATTTTGGGGGGGCCTGAGTGTGAGGGGGCCCGTATTGAGGGCAGCTGACTTGAAGGCGCTGAATTGAAGGGGCCCCGAAATGTGAGGGACCTGACTGGAGGGCCCCCCTAGGGGGGGAAAAATGGGGACGGTTGGAGGGGCCCGATGTGAGGAGAATTGAGTGTGAGGGACCTGCTGTGGGGGGAAGGGCGTTTTTGGGGGAGGCACTGACTTGAGGAGACATGACGGGGGGAACTTTTGGGGGAGGAACCTTACTTTTTAAGGCTGGGGAGGGCAAAAATTTAGGGCCCCGGGGTGTGGGGTGAGTGTTAAAGTGAGGTGAGGAGCGTAGGTGGGAAAAACTGTAGGGGGGTAGGGGGACAAGAGGTGAGGGGGTGGAGGAGACAGGAGTGTGGGAGACTACGGGTTTTTGGGGGGTGAGGGGGAAGAGTGGGTGAGGGCATTTTAGGTGGGGACTTTACGTGGGGGACAGGGGGGTGAGGGGGGAAAAAGTGGGGGTGGGAATAATGTGTTAGGGGACGCGGGGAGGAACTTTTGAGGTGAGGAGACAGGGGTGGAGGAACCCTGAGTGTGGGGGGTTGGGGGTGAGGAGAGGGGTGAGGGGGGCATACGTAGGGGTTACATTGGGGAAATGGAACCTTACTTTGGGTGAGGAAAAACCCTAAATAGAAAACCCCGCGGTGAGGGGGGGAGGTAGGAATTACGGGAAGGGGTGAGGAGACATGACGGATATGGGGGGGAGGTAGAAGTACGGGGATGGGGGGAGGGTAGACATGAAAGGTTGGGGGGGTGGTAGGGCAGTACAGGATGATGGGGGTTGGTGGAAACGGGTGTGGGGGTGAGGGGGGAAAAAATTTCGGGGGTTTGGGGGTGGGTAGGAACGAGAGGGGTTGGGTTTGGGGAAGTTTTCGGGTATGGGGGGGAGGTAATTAAAAATGATGGGGGTTTTGGGGAGGACTTACGGAGAGGGGGGGGAGGTAGGTGTAAGGTATGGGGGTTTAGGTAGGCATGTACAGGGGAGGAGGTATGGGAGGGCATAAAAAGGAAGGGGGTGATGGAGGACTTAAAGGATAGGGGGGATGGTGGACATGAAGGGTGAGGGGGATGGTAGGCGACGGGTGGAGGGTGATGGTAGGACATGTACAGGATGATGGGGGTGATGGTAGGACATGTACAGGATGATGGGGGTGATGGTACGACATGTACAGGATGATGGGGGTGATGGTACGACATGTACAGGATGATGGGTTGATGGTACGACATGTACAGGATGATGGGGGTGATGGTACGACATGTACAGGATGATGGGGGTGATGGTAGGACATGTACAGGATGATGGGGTGATGGTAGGACATGTACAGGATGATGGGGGTGATGGTACGACATGTACAGGATGATGAGGGTGATGGTAGGACATGTACAGGATGATGGGGTGATGGTAGGACATGTACAGGATGATGGGGGTGATGGTAGGACATGTACAGGATGATGGGGGTGATGGTATGACATGTACAGGATGATGGGGTGATGGTATGACATGTACAGGATGATGGGGGTGATGGTACGACATGTACGGGATGATGGGGTGATGGTAGGACATGTACGGGATGATGGGGTGATGGTAGGACATGTACGAGATGATGGGGGTGATGGTATGACATGTACGGGATGATGGGGGTGATGGTAGGACATGTACGGGATGATGGGGGTGATGGTATGACATGTACAGGATGATGGGGGTGATGGTAGGACATGTACAGGATGATGGGGGTGATGGTAGGACATGTACAGGATGATGGAGGTGATGGTATGACATGTACAGGATGATGGGGGTGATGGTAGGACATGTACAGGATGATGGGGTGATGGTAGGACATGTACAGGATGATGGGGGTGATGGTAGGACATGTACAGGATGATGGGGGTGATGGTATGACATGTACAGGATGATGGGTGATGGTATGACATGTACAGGATGATGGGGGTGATGGTATGACATGTACGGGATGATGGGGTGATGGTAGGACATGTACGGGATGATGGGGTGATGGTAGGACATGTACGAGATGATGGGGGTGATGGTATGACATGTACGGGATGATGGGGGTGATGGTAGGACATGTACGGGATGATGGGGGTGATGGTATGACATGTACGGGATGATGGGGGTGATGGTAGGACATGTACAGGATGATGGGGGTGATGGTAGGACATGTACAGGATGATGGAGGTGATGGTATGACATGTACAGGATGATGGGGGTGATGGTAGGACATGTACAGGATGATGGGGTGATGGTAGGACATGTACAGGATGATGGAGGTGATGGTATGACATGTACGGGATGATGGGGGTGATGGTAGGACATGTACGGGATGATGGGGGTGATGGTATGACATGTACGGGATGATGGGGGTGATGGTAGGACATGTACGGGATGATGGGGGTGATGGTAGGACATGTACGGGATGATAGGGTGATGGTAGGACATGTACGGGATGATGGGGGTGATGGTATGACATGTACGGGATGATGGGGGTGATGGTATGACATGTACGGGATGATGGAGGTGATGGTATGACATGTACAGGATGATGGGGGTGATGGTAGGACATGTACAGGATGATGGAGGTGATGGTATGACATGTACGGGATGATGGGGGTGATGGTAGGACATGTACGGGATGATGGGGGTGATGGTAGGACATGTACGGGATGATGGGGGTGATGGTAGGACATGTACAGGATGATGGGGGTGATGGTAGGACATGTACAGGATGATGGGGGTGATGGTAGGACATGTACAGGATGATGGGGTGATGGTATGATATGTACAGGATGATGGGGTGATGGTAGGACATGTACAGGATGATGAGGGTGATGGTATGACATGTACAGGATGATGGGGGTGATGGTAGGACATGTACAGGATGATGAGGGTGATGGTATGACATGTACAGGATGATGGGGGTGATGGTAGGACATGTACAGGATGATGATGGTGATCTGTAGGGTTGCAGTCACGTTTCGCCTCGCTTCTACTGGGAGACATATCATCGCTGCCCGGATGTTTCACCTTGCAGATACTTCTTCAGGGTCCCCTGTGGCATGTACTCAGTGACTATGAAGACGGGCCTGGTCTGCAGACACACGGCGTATAATTTCAGCAGCTTCTCGTGGCTCAGCTTCCACATGGTCTCGGCCTCCCCGTACAACGTCTTCTGGAGGGACTCGGCCGTCACTGTCATCAGAATGAAGACACAGAGTGTAAGAAGAAGTGACATCTGCCACCATAATATACAGATGTGTAACGACGGGACCCCCAGTGTGAGCAACCACAGGCATAGCCCTGGTGCGGGCAGCCACCCTAACGGGGCAGGAGAAGGGCCTATTCATGTGGATGGAAGAGGGCGAGAAGTTGAGCGTCACCTTGGAGTTCCTTCACCGCCACCTCCGTGGTTCCATTCCACAAGCCCAGCCACACCGTGCCAAACCTGCCGCTGCCCAGCCGCCGGACCTTCTGTATGGAGCTGGGGTCAATCTCCAGGTGGTCTACGGTGGTGTGGGAAATGCTCTGCACCGAAGGGAGGTCCAGCTTCATAGAGGAAAAGAAGAAAGGATGAGTGTGGAGTGAAGGTCTGTAGATCCAGGCCCCCTCCTACCTCCCGGCCAGACTGTCCCTCTGAGCCCCCACTACACAGAGGGCAGACATCTTACATCCTGACGAGGCCCCCAGCCCACCCACGGTCCCGAGTTTCACTATCTGACCAGTGATGTGGTGGCGCCGGCTGGACCCGACAGTAATTACCTGTACGAGGGGCTGGAACCACACATCCTCACACTATATAATGGGGGGCCAGACTCTCTGATCTGAGGGGATCACTGGGACCAGTGTGTGGTAATGATGGCGGTGACTCCTCTCGTATCTCACCTTGACGCACGGCATCTCCAGTTTACAGCATAATCCATCATTCTGGTCAAGATAATACAGCACGAAATCCTTCAGACTGGGAAACGACGCTCTTGCCACCAGACAGAAGGTGCCATGGATGGACTGACGGATCTTGTAATGTCTCACCAATTTCTCCACACGCACTACAAGAAACATGGTGACATCCGGTAATAGAGCGGCCGTGTCATAATCGGGATGAGATTCTGGAGCCCAGCTGTGCTTGGAGCCACAGATCCTAGAAGGGTGAATTAAAGGATTTATCCACAAGAGGCCCTCAGAGCATTCACACACCTTCTCCCTTCCTCAGACCACCAGAGGGAGCCCATTTAGGGAGATAAAAAGGAGGGAGGAGGCATGAAGTTAGACACTCTAGAGATCACTCTAGCAGAGAACACTCTAAGAACAGACTCAGAGGAGAAGTCTAGGAAAGTCTGGAGATTGTGACCCAGAAACAGGTCAGTCTGCAGTGTGAGACTCAATTAGCTCAAATCAGCGAGCTAGGAGCGTGCCGACGCTCTAGAGAGCGGCAGAAGAGGCAGCCCACTAACTGCCAGTGTGTATAGCCTTGTGAGGGCCCGAGTAGGCCGAAGGCTAGAGGAGAGAGTAGCAAGGGGCAGAGGAGCCTTACCAGCTCACCCCAGAAAGCACATACCGGACACCGGGTCTGAGCTTACAGGGATCTCTACGTCCCCGTAGGAGACAACCGGAATTCCTGGAGGACTACAGGTCCCATGAGCACCAAAGAGCTGATACGTAACAGAGCCAGGGGACACGGAGATCCTACAAGCAGGCAGAGTGTTATCCAGTAGAAGGCCCTACCACAAAGTCAGCCGGTGCAGGACAGAGACAAAGTTAGGCCTAGCTACAGGCAGGTCAGAGACTTACTACAGAGAGGCAAGAAACAGGAGGCCACACACCTGCTCAATGGGGAGAATCCGGACGTGCGCTCTTCACCCTACAGTGCTCCGGGATGTTCCTGCACTAACTCCAGTAAAGGTACCGAAGTGACTTGTGTGTGCTCCCTTCTTGTCCTTGCCCGGCTGGGTTCCCCCGTCCTGCATCCCTACACTTACGCTGCCCTGAAGGCCTGCTCCACCTGTGGGGAGCGATACCACCTAAGCTGCCACAACACCGGCCTCAGTGGACTGCTGCAGCACTGGTGATCCTCACCAGACACCACAGGTGGCGTCACGATTCACTGACATTATCCCCTGTAAATATCCCCTTTTTGAGGGTGAGCGCCCAGGGCCACGGACCGAGCCGTGGCCACCGTGACATCCCCCATAGAGATCAACGGGCTCGGGTCCGAGTACCCCACAGCCCTGGTGGGCGGCTCAAGATCATTATAATAAAGCCGGGACTCGGCGTCCTGGAGAAGAGATTCCATGGGAAATCGTCAGCGAGATGTGAGGCAGTGGTCTGCCTGATGGCCACCATGGATGACTGTCCCTCAGCTTCTATCATGGTCATCCCTTGTCGGCAGGACACTATTGTAAGTCAGGACCGCACGGCAGAGAAACCACAGTGCCGCTCTCTGATTTTCTACATTCGTGGTTTCGGAGTGTTTTTACCGCATAGCTTGTCATAGACACGGTAAATAGACACCAAGTGGAAAAACTGGTTCTGAGCTGTGAGTGAATGAACGCGGCCCAGCCTCACGCAAACATCAACCCGGGCCGGTCACGGGCCGCACAATACAGGCCTTTGTTCAGCAAATATTCCAGAGAGGATACAAATCAGAGAAACATCTAAAAACTGTCAGGGGATGGTGAATGTAAGTGCGACCTGGAGAAGATCCAAGCCACCCCTGAGAATCTCCATCACTGGGATCATGTGCTCGGCCGAGTCCTTCACATAAAGCCTGAAAGCCTGTACCACTGCGCAACCATGAGTGCTGCTGTGCAACATCTGTGTGCTGCTGTACAACATCTGTGTGCTCCCGTACATCCTCTGTGTGCTACTGGATATCCTCTGTGTGCTTCCGTGCAGCCTCAGTGTGCTGCCGGACATCCTCTATGTGCTGCCGGACATCCTCTGTGTGCTGCCGTATATCCTTTATGTGCTGCCGTACATCCTCTGTGTGCTGCCGTTCAGCCTCTGTGTGCTGCCGACCAGCCTCTGTGTGCTGCCGTTCAGCCTCTGTGTGCTGCCGCTCAGCCTCTGTGTGCTGCCGCTCAGCCTCTGTGTGCTGCCGCGCAGCCTCTCTGTGCTGCCATTCAGCCTCTGTGTGCTGCAGTACAGTCTCTGTGTGCTGCCGCTCAGCCTCTGTGTGCTGCCGCGCAGCCTTGTTGTGCTGAACGTACAACAAGGCTGCACGGCAGCACACAGAGCCTCTCTGTGCTGCCGTTCAGCCTCTGTGTGCTGCCATTCTGTCTCTGTGCTGCCGGACCTTCTGTATGGAGCTGGGGTCGATCTGTCTCGGTGTGCTGCCGTTTATCCCCTGTGTGCTGCCGCGCAGCCTTGTTGTGCTGACGTTCAGCCTCTGAGTGCTGCCGTACAGTCTCTGTGTGCTGCCATTCAGCCTCTGTTGCTGCCGTACTGTCTCTGTGTGCTGCCGTTTAGCCTCTGTGTCCTGCTGTACAGTCTGTGTGTGCTGTCGTTCAGCCTCTGTGTGCTGCCGCGCAGCCTTGTGCTGACGTTCAGCTCTCTGCGCTGCCGTTCAGCCTCTGTGTGCTGCCGTACTGTCTCTGTGTGCTGCCGTTTAGCCTCTGTGTGCTGCTGTACAGTCTGTGTGCTGCCATTCAGCCCTGTGTGCTGCCGTTCAGCCTCTGTGTGCTGCCGTTCAGCCTCTGTGTGCTGCCGTTCAGCCGCTGTGTGCTGCCGCGCAGCCTCTGTGTGCTGCCGTTCAGCCTCTGTGTGCTGCCGTTCAGCCTCTGTGTGCTGCCGTTCAGTCTCTGTGTGCTGCTGTACAATCTCTGTGCGCTGCCGTTCAGCATCTGTGTGCTGCCGTTCAGCCTCTGTGTGCTGCCGTTCAGCCTCTGTGTGCTGCCGTTCAGCCGCTGTGTGCTGCCGCGCAGCCTCTGTGTGCTGCCGTTCAGCCTCTGTGTGCTGCCGTTCAGTTTGTGTGCTGCTATACAATCTCTGAGTGCTGCCGCTCAGCCTCTGTGTGCTGCCGTTCAGCCTCTGTGTGCTGCCGTTCAGCCGCTGTGTGCTGCCGCGCAGCCTCTGTGTGCTGCCGTTCAGCCTCTGTGTGCTGCCGTTCAGCCTCTGTGTGCTGCCGTTCAGTCTCTGTGTGCTGCTGTACAATCTCTGTGCGCTGCCGTTCAGCGTCTGTGTGCTGCCGTTCAGCCTCTGTGTGCTGCCGCGCAGCCTCAGTGTGCTGCCGTTCAGTCTCTGTATGCTGCCGTTCAGTCTCTGTGTGCTGCCGTTCAGTTTGTGTGCTGCTATACAATCTCTGAGTGCTGCCGCTCAGCCTCTGTGTGCTGCCGCTCAGCCTCTGTGTGCTGCCGCGCAGCCTCTCTGTGCTGCCGTTCAGCCTCTGTGTGCTGCTGTTCAGCCTCTATGTGCTGCCGTTCAGTCTGTGTGCTGCTATACAATCTCTGTGTGCTGCCGCTCAGCCTCTGTGTGCTGCCGCTCAGCCTCTGTGTTGTAAAGTCTCTTCTTCCAAATCACCCCCAAGTCTCTGATCCTTACAGGTTACCCCGAGTCTCCTCTCCTTCCAGGGAACACCCGAGACTACTTTCCTTACAAGTCACTCCCCGATTCTCTACCCCTTACAGAGTAAGAGGGGTCCAGGACGGTCGTGTATTGAGAAAGTGTATTATATTGCACAGATCCTTATAGGCACCAAGGTGCACGGTTAATGTATTGCTATAATATGTGGAGAACTCAATGTGCTCCGATAAATGTATTAGATGTACGGAAAGGATAAGATTAGTACATAAGACATAGGTTAAGATTTAGCTGTAAGATAAGATTGGGTATAGTGCAGTGATGGGCACAATAAGTTCAGCAAGTAGACAGGTTTAGGATAGAAGCAGTTAATATGTTCAGGAACAGCCCAGAGTGGGAGGGGCAGGGCCAGGTAACAAGAGGAACACTTCCTGGTTAGTGCAGTCAGAGTAAGAGATTAGATAGAGAGATAACAGCAGTAGTTGGAGGTCTGAGGGCATAAGGAGCAGGAGCTGTTCAGCAGCAAGACAACGTCGGCCATAAACTCCGAGCGGACATGCCTGGAATGTCCGGGGCCTATGGTCCAACTGAGGCACTGAGAAGCGTGCCTCAGTATCTTCCTAGGAGAGGAGATCGGACGGGAATCGCATAAGGGACGGGACTCATGAAAGCTGCAGAGCCGGGGGAGTATCCCAGGTGTCAGATGTCAGGGAGGAAAGGGATAGCTCAGGGGCGAGCGAAACGGACATCAGACGCACTGTGCTGTGGACTCTGAAAATGGAAAAGTTTGTGCCTAATTCTGCGTGTCTCAATATGATGAAAATGGAGAGTTATGTAAACTTCTATATTATAAAACGAATTGATGTCGACTAATGTATGAACAGTGGTTCCTGAAATTGAAGAACTGGAGACAGCAGAGGCTTGCGACCAAAATGTGAGTGTTACGTACCACACACATAGCACAGGAGAATCGGGACACCATTTATTTTTAGAGTCCAGGGCGTATCAGCCCCTGCCCCATGACTACCACCCTGTGCACCTTACAACTGCATAGTCGGCAGGATCTAGAGTCCTTGCGTGACACAAGCGGAGGAATCCTAAACCGATTACCGTAAGATGGCAACCATTAGAAGCCGCAAGATGGCAGATGATGGCGCGAAGGCCAGTTGCTGTGGGCAGTGACCTATTCCCAGAAGACGTCCGATTGTGATCCGAGCCTGCCCCAAATGGGCATGATGAACAAAGAAGAAACCCCACAAGTTGCTGCAAGTCCCTGAAGGGTGGGACTCAGGCCGAACCGGCGGTGTTCAGAAGAAGTACTCCCAGAGTCAAGCAGCATGTCATTCCGCAGCAGTATTGGCCGTATGGACTGGGAGCGGCATGGAGCGCTAGGAGCTGAAGCAGCGGCCTGAAGACCTCCAGGAAGCGGACTTCCCCGACAAGGACTACCCTCCCAAACCGTTAGAGAATTTGTCACCAAATGGCCGGATATGGAGATTGGATGCAGCCATGGTACCCAAGCCACGCAGCTGAGGCAAACGGACTCAGTCACCAGAGACAGCTCACGTGTTGAGTTATTCACCACAAGCCCCTACCCCACTACCCAGAATGTATGTGGAGGAGGTCCAAGCCCCGACTCGTGCAGAGGAGTGGTGGTTTGCGGGAGTCATAGATCATAAGAAGCGGCAGGAGAAATGTGTGTGGGCTGAACTTCATCGTCCCAGTGGTGGAGAATCTGCTGGCTGGATGACCCAAGGCCTTATTCAGAATTTTGACTCCCTGCGTGGGAACGGGTTTATCTGGGAGGCTGGAATGAGGGACCGAGTATATGTCAACGCCAGCTCCCTGCATACCCCACGCACCCCTCAGATGAGGGACCGGGTCAAGTTCATTAAGGAGAATGGGCCCAGTGGGTGCCACCCTGATCATCCCAGAAGACAACCCAGAAGTGGGAGCGTGGTCAGAGAGCGGACTGCCGTGGGCATCGGTCGAGGCCCAGGCAAGGGCCATTTCATTGGAGGCCTATGCAGCCCCGAACCTTGAGCCTCCAAAGACAGTGTCAAGCAGGCGCCATTATTAAACGGCGGAGTCCAGTACTCCCGGAGGAGAGAGCTCAGAGAGTGAGCAGGAACTCCTCCTCTAGTGGGTCATCCACCGGCCTAATCTTTATAAGTGTACAGGGCCATGGAGCAGCCAACTATGCTGGCCACAAGGACATTTCAGAGTGAGTCCAGCCCCTTTAAATTTGCAGGCCCAAATTTTTTTCTGTTGCACTAGTTGCACGGAAAATAGTACAGAACTGTTCTGTGTCCTTGAGGGCAAGGAGCCCTGAATGTGCCGAAGGATTCCGGTGCTGGCCAGAGTGGCCAAAGTTTTTGTTTGTGTGCAGTAAGTGTCCAACCACCCAGTTCGTTTAGAGTACGTTTGCACAACCCCATGTTGGATTACAGGACCAAGACTCTTACATGGGCCACTACCCTTTGTGACTAGAAAGGACTGTGTGCAACTGCCCTATGGACAGTGTCCCATTGCTCCATGAACTTTGCTTTTTATCTAACCTTGAACTTTTCCCCAGGGACTTTAGGGGAAGCACATCACTCTTAAAGTGACCGTACTCTACCAACAGGAGGGAGGGGAAAAGCTGAACAGGACGACCCAAAGATCAAGCCGGGTCAGGACTGCAAGGACTGAGCTCCTGGACTATCATAGCTGTTATGAGTTGGCCAGTGGGCTGTTGTGTTTCCTTATGGACATACCGTGTCTGGATACCCGTAGCGGAGAAAGTGAGTCACTTTGTGTCGTGGTCCCTACAGCAGTGGGACCAGGGTCAGGCGGACCCATGTAACAGGCGGACAAACCGATGTCCCGGGTTGAAGAGAAGAGACTGTGCCCATGTGTGTTTGGGCAATTATTTGTGTGGGCCAATAGTCCGGTTTAAGAAAAGGACTCTGACAAAGAGCGTGTTAATATTATGTATATTTAAAAGTGTTTGATGTCTTACGGTGCTGGCATGGTCGGGACATCCGTGTTTTAGGAGGGAGGAGTGTAAGAGGGTGACCGGGACGGTCATGTGCTTCTCCCTTGATAAGAAAAACAGTTATAACTTGTGTATACAAAGTAGTGTGTTACATTGGATAGAACCTTATAGGCACCAAGATGCACAGTTAATGTATTGCTATAGTATGTGGATGACTCAATGTGTTCTGATAAATGTATTGGATACAGGGAAAGGATAAGATTAGCACATGGGACATAGTGTAGGTTAAGATTTAGTTGTAAGATAAGATTGGGTATAGTGCAGTGGTGGGCACAATAAGTTCAGGAAGTAGACAGGTTTAGGATAGAACCACTTAATGTATTCAGGAACAGCCCAGTGTAGGAGGGGCCAGGTAACAAGAGAAACACTTCATGTATAGTGCAGTGAGAGTGAGATTAAGAGATTAGATGGAGAGATAACAGCAGTAGTTGAAGGTCTGACGGTACGAGGAGCACGGGCTGTTCAGCAGCAGGAGAACGTCAGCCATAAATTCGGAGCAGACTTGCTTGGAATGTCCGGGGCCTATGGTCCAACTGAGGCACTGAGAAGCGTGCCTCAATTTCTTCCTAGGAGAGGAAGTCAGACGGGGACTCACATGAGGGACGGAACTAAAGAAAGCTGCAGAGCCAGACGGAGTATCCCGGGGACAGAGAGGCCAGAGAGGTAAGGGATAGCTCAGGGCGAGCGAACAGAGGACATCAGAACGTGCTGTGCTATGGACTTTGAAAACAGAAAAGTTTGTGCCTAGTTCTGTGAGTCTCAATATGATGAAAATGGACAGAGACGTAAACTTCTTTATTATAAAACGAATTTGATGTCCCCCAATGTATGAATGGCGGTTCCTGAAGTTGAAGAACCGGAGACAGAAGTAGCCTGCGACCAAAACGTGAGTGTTACACACTTTTAGCACCACGCCGGAGCCCTGCTCTGACAGGCACGGTCTTCGGCGTGTCACTTCACTCACCTGTGCTGCAGTCAGTTCTTCCCTTCCACATACTCTGCATGCTTCCAGCAGAACTTCCAGCTGATTCTCTGGCCATATCCTTAGAGCATGCATGAGCATGCTCCCGCCCTCTTAAAGGGCCAGCGCGTGCACTTGCTATTTCCTCCTCAGCCAATGGCAGTGGGGCAGTATGTATATACTGCTTCCTCCCCACTGGGGAGGTGCCTGAGCAACCTTCCTGTTTGCAGTCTATGTTGCATAAGGTTGCAAATCCTGCCTGCTGCACTCTGGTGCAAATCCTGCCTTCTGCACTCTGATGCAGACCCCGTCTGCTGCACTCTGACACAAACTCTGTCTGCTGCACTCTGATACAATCTCTGCCTGCTGCTCCTTCCAGTCTGTCCTTCTGGGTCCAGCTGCTGCGCGTCCATTGGTCTGTCCAGGAGTGGCACCTGGCGTTCATTAGGAGCCAAGTCTAACCTCACCATCAGAGGCTCCAGTGAACAGTCAGGTGATCGCTTAGTTACGCCCCCAGGTTCTCTACGGTCCGTGGTACAGTGGTTCCACAAACCATGTCCGTGACACCAGGACCCGGCCGGACTTTGGCGTATGCACCACACGCATAGCACAGGAGAATCGGGACACCGGTTATTTGTGGGGTGCCAGGGTGTGGTAATACATCAGGCCTTCGCCCATGACTACAGCCCTGTGCAGCTTACAACAGGTCACTTCTGAGTCTTCGCTCCTTACAGGTCAACACCGAGTTTACTCCTTACACATGTCATCCCCGAGACGCCTCTCCTTCCTGGATACCGTCAAGTCTCCTCTCCTTCCAGTATACACTGGATCTCTTCTCCTTAGAGGTCATGCCAGAGTCTCCTTTCCTTACAGGTCACCCCTGAGTCTCCAATCCTTACAGGTCACCACCAAGTGTTGTGAATACTTTGGAGGCGACTTCGGAGCTGGGGCTCCCTCCGGTTGTTGCTGAGGGTAATGAACTAATTGCTGAATGGCTTTCAGATGGATCCGAATGGTCTGATATAAGTGACCTGAACTCCCAGCAGCCTTGCCGGTAATCAATTGTTCTTCAGGTCTTGCTTGGAGCTCAGCTTGCATTCCTGCTTTCATTCAGATAATGTCATGGGTGCATCGCCACGAAGATCGTCGCGATTGCACATTCTGACTTCTCACAGCTGAGCTGCTGTTTCTTTGTGTTTGGTAATGAGAGAGTTAATTTTACCTAGCTCTTTGCTAAGACTAGGTTCAGCCTCGCCCGGCTGCTTTGGATTATGTTCTAATTAGTTTCCTTTATATTCCTGCCAGTCTGGGTGTTGGATGCCGGTGAAAGCATTCATATAGTTTAGCAGACTGGATCGGTTCTGGGAATACTTAAGCTAAGAGCTCCCTAGTTGTTTTTACTCTTACAGCTTATAGTTTATCTCTGAGACCTAAGGTGTTCCTACTGTGTGTGAGTGTTGTATGTAAGACTTTATTTACTTTATTTCTTATCTTTCTTGTATGTCTTTCTGTTCATTAACCGTTACCTGGTCATTCCCTTTGGTGGTATTCAGGGTCCTTCTTAGGACTAGAATACAGTTGGCAGGGATTGATAGGAGACAGGGTTTACGCTGGTGGCCTGGACCTCTGTACCTTTAACAGTACCTCCAGGTTGAGGGATAAGTTAGGACCCCAGTTAGGGTCAGCTTAGACCCCGGTCACCCTCTAGCCGGAGACAGCGTATAACGGATTCCGTTTTGACCCACTGGACTTTCTGTCAGGTAAATCTATGTTATCATACAGCTATGCGCATGTTATATAGTATGTTGCCCTTTTGATATAGATTATTGTCATCATATATATATCTGCTATACAGCGTGACAGATAAGTGATTTGCTGTTTTTTTTTCCTCTGGTTGGATTTTCTTGCTGGTTTACTGCCTTGCAGTAGACTTCAGCCTGGTCCCCTTTTGGGGCCTGGCGCTGCATTTGTGCTCAGTTGTGTTTGCACTTTTGCTCTGTTCCAGTGTCACCTTTTATTTGCTGAATTGCTGTGTGTTACACCAGAGATCTGATTTAGGTGGTAGAGATCGTGTAATCTCAGGTTTTTTGTTAATCAGAATGTGTGGTATTTTTGTCAGGGTTTTTTGGGTTGCAGTCAGAATTCTTTCCTATACTTTTCTTTCTAGACAGAATTGAGCCCCAGCGTTTGCTCATTCTATTTTCTGTCTGTGTTCGTATTTTCCTCTTGTCTAACCGCCATTACATGTTTGGGGGCTTCCTATTTCTTTGGGGGTTCTGCTACGGTGCAGTTAGCTTTCATCTTTCTGCCTTTAGGTGTAGCTATCTCTCCGGCTGTGACGAGGCGTCTAGGATCACCGTAGGTACGCTCCACGGCAACTTCTAGTGTTGCGGTTAGTTTAGGGCCCTGCAACCCAATAGTTTCCAGCCTCTCTGGTGTATTGCTACTTTGGCTATTTTTGCTATTTCTCAGTTGCCGAAACTTAACACCAAGTCTCTACTACATACTGGTCACCCTAGCATTCTTTCCTTACAGGTTACTCCTAGTCTCTGTCCATAAAGATCACCCTGAGACTCTTCGTCTCACAGGATACCGCAAAGTCTCCTTTCCTTACACATCTCCCCCGAGTCTCATTCCTTATAGGTCACCTACGAGTCTCCGCTCTTTACAGGTCACACGAAAGTCTCCTTTTCACACAGATCACCCCAAATCTCTGCTCCTTACAGACCACCCCCGAGTCTCCTCTCTTCACAGATTATCCCTAAGTCTCTTCTTACAGGTCACCCCAAGTCTCTTCTCCTTCCAAGTGTCCTCTTCTTTTAGCTCACTCTCGTGTCTCTGCTCCTTATAGGTCACCCCCCCTTGAATCTCCGCTCCTTACAGGACATTCCCAAGTCTCCCTTCCTTACTGGTCACCCCGAGTCTCCGCTCCTTACAGATCACCCCCGAGTCTCCTCTCCTTACCAATCCTGACCAGGATATCTATAAACAGAAAGACAGATGAATTACACCCCAGAAT
Source organism: Oophaga sylvatica (assembly GCA_033576555.1). Taxonomy (NCBI): domain Eukaryota; kingdom Metazoa; phylum Chordata; class Amphibia; order Anura; family Dendrobatidae; genus Oophaga; species Oophaga sylvatica. The sequence goes on along the minus strand of JARQOD010003674.1, from coordinate 35,463 downwards.
ACTGAAGGAGATAGCAGAAGAAATTCTTGAACCACTGTCCATAATCTTTGAAAATTCTTGGAGAACAGGAGAAGTCCCAGAAGACTGGAGAAGAGCAAATGTTGTTCCTATCTTCAAAAAGGGGAAGAAGGTGGACCCAGGGAACTACAGGCCGGTGAGTCTGACTTCTATACCAGGAAAGATCTTTGAACAAATTATTAAAGAACATGTATGTAAGTACCTGCATAAGAATGAAGTGATTAAACAGAGTAGCATGGGTTTGTAACTAATAAGTCATGTCAGACTAACTTAATTTCCTTCTATGACAGAATCACTGACTGGGTGGATCAGGGAAATGCTGTAGATATAGTATATCTTGACTTCAGCAAAGCATTTGACAAAGTATCTCACACAATCCTTATTGAAAAAATGACTAAGTATGGAATGGACAAGGCAACTGTTAGGTGGATTCATAACTGGCTTAGTGATCGGAATCAAAGAGTGGTCGTAAATGGCTGCACATCCAGTTGGAAGAATGTCTCAAGTGGGGTACCACAAGGCTCTGTTTTGGGCCCTGTATTGTTCAACATCTTTATCAATGATTTAGATGAAGGAATTGAGGGTAAACTGATCAAATTTGCTGATGACACAAAGCTAGGAGGTGTAGCTAATACTAGAGAAGAGAGAGAGAGGATTCAAAAAGATATAAATAAACTGGAGCAGTGGGCAGCAACTAACAGAATGGATTTTAACAGGGAAAAATGCAAAGTACTACATCTGGGCAATAAAAATGAAAAAAGCATATACAAAATGGGAGGAATAGGGCTAAGTAACAGCACATGTGAAAAAGACTTGGGTATACTAATTGATAACAGACTGAACATGAGTCAACAGTGTGATGCAGCAGCAAAAAAGGCAAATACAATTCTAGGATGTATCAACAGAAGCATACAGTCTAGATCACGTGAGGTCATTATTGCCCTCTACTCCTCTTTGGTCAGACCTCATCTGGAATACTGTGTCCAGTTTTGGGCACCACATTTTAAAAAAGACATCAACAAACTGGAGCAAGTTCAAAGAAGAGCCACCAGAATGGTGACCGGTCTGCAAACCATGTCCTATGAGGAACGGTTGCAGGATTTGGGAATGTTTAGCTTGCAAAAAAGAAGACTGAGAGGAGACTTAATAGCTGTCTACAAAAATCTCAAGGGCTGTCACATTGTAGAAGGATCATCTTTATTCTCATTTGCACAAGGAAAGACTAGAAGCAATGGGATGAAACTGAATGGGAGGCGACACAGATTAGATATTAGAAAAAACTTTTTGACAGTTAGGGTGATCAAGGAGTGGAACAGGCTGCCACGAGAGGTGGTGAGTTCTTCTTCAATGGAAGTCTTCAAACAGAGGCTGGACAGACATTGTCTGGGATGATTTAGAGAATCCTGCTTTGAGCAGGGGGTTGGACCAGATGGCCCAGGAGGTCCCTTCCAACTCTACCATTCTATGATTCTATGATTCTATGAACTCCAAGTATCCTCTCCTTTTATGTCACCCCCATGTCTCTGCTCCTTACAGGTCACCCCTGAGTCTTCACTCCATGCAGGTCATCTCCATGTCTCTTCTCCTTAGAGGCCACCCCTGAGTCTCCTCTCCTTACCAATCACTAGAGTCTCTTCTCCTGGTACCCCAAGTCTCCTTTGCTTACATATTTCCCCAAGTCTCTTCTCTTTACGGTCACCCAGAGTCTGTTCTCTTTACAGGTCATCCCCTAAATTTCCCTTCCTTACTGGTAACCCCCTAGTCTCTACTCCTAACAGATCGCCCCGAGTCTCCTCTCCTTACTAATTACGCCAAGTCTTCTCTCCTTTTAGGTCACCCCGTGTCTCTGCTCCTTACAGGTCACCCCCGAGTCTCTTCTCCTTACAGACCACCCCTGAGTCTCCCTTCCTTTCAGGTCAACTATAGTCTCTGCACTTTACAGGTCAACCCAAAGTCTCCCCACCTAACAGTCACCACTGGGTCTCTGCTTCTTACAGGTCACCCTTGAGTCTCTTCTCCTTAAAGTTCACCCCCCAATTCTCCTTTCTTTAAAAGTCATCCCCAAGTCTCCACTCCTTATAGATTACCAACGACTCTCCTCTCCTTACAGCTCATACCCTTGTCTCTTCTCCTTACAGGTCACCCAGAGTCACCTTTCTTTATAGGTCACTCACAAGTATCCGCTCCTTACAGTTCACCACCTGAGTCAGCTCTCTTTACAAGTCATCCCCAAGTCTCCACTCCTTATAGATCACCACTGACTCTGCTCTCCTTACAGGTCGCTCACAGAGTTTTTTTCTCCTTACAGGTCACCCAAAGTCTTCTCTCCTTTTAGGTCACCCCCCAAGTTTCTGCTCCTACAGGTCTTTCCCTAGTCTCTTCTTAGAGGTCACCCCAGAGTCTGCTTTCCTTACAGGTCACCATCAAGTCCCCTTGTACTTACAGGTCACCCCTAAGTCTCCTCTCCTTACAGGTCACCACTGAGTTTTTGCTTCTTATAGGTCACCCTCAAGTCTCTGCTTCTTACAAGTCATCTCCTAGTCTCTTCTCCATAGAGATCACCCCAGAGTCTCCTTTCCTTACAGGTCATCACTTCTTACAGGTCAACTCAAAGTCTCCTCTCCTTACAGTTCACCACCAGAGTCTCCTCCCTGTACAAGTATTCCCCTAGTCTCCGCTCCTTACAGATCACCCTCAACTCTCTTTTCCTTAGAGGTCACGCCGGTTCGCTTCTCTTTACAGGTCACCACCAAGTCTCTTCTCCTTACAGGTCACCCCCAAATATCCTGTTCTCCCTGGGTGCACCCAAGTTTCCTCTCTCTTTAGGTCACCCTTGAGTCTCCTCTCCTTAAAGGGAACCTGTCACCAGGTTTGGCCGATATAAGTTACGGCCACCAACTTTCAGGGCTGATATACAGCATTCTATAATGCACGATGCCGGGAGAATTCTGTGGATGACGCAGGGACGCGTCATCCACACGAACCAAGAAGGAGGACGGCATCGCATGTTGATGGGAGGCGCCAGACCAAGACCACCGACACCCATCGGACCAAACTGCCCCGCAGGTGAGTATAATAAAAGTTATTTTTCTTCTCTTCCAGGTCAGGTTGGGGTCAGATATACAGCATTATAGAATGGTGTATATCAGCCCTGAAAGGTGGTGGCCGTAACTTATATCGGCCAAACCTGGTGACAGGTTCGCTTTAAAGGTTGCCACCTACAGTCATGGCCAAAAGTTTTGAGAATGACACAAATATTATATTTTCACATGATCTCCCGCCCTCTGGTTTTTATGTGTGTTTGACAGATGTTTTTATCACAGACAGAAATATAATTGTAAACATATGAGTAACAAAAGCTTATATTGACAGTTAGAATGAGTTAATGCAAAGTCAATATTTGCAGTGTTGACCCTTCTTCTTCAGGACCTCTGCAATTCTCCCTGGCATGCTCTCAATCCACTTCTGGACCAAATCCTGACTGATAGCAGTCCTTTCTTGCACAATCAATGCTTTCATTTTGTCAGAATTTTTAGGTTTTTGTTTTTCCACCCGTCTCTTGATGATTGACCACAAGTTCTCAATGGGATTAAGATCTGGGGAGTTTCCAGGCCATGGACCCAAAATCTCTATGTTTTGTTCCCTGAGCCATTTAGTTATCACCTTTGCTTTATGGCAAGGTGCTCCATCATGCTGGAAAAGGCATTGTTGATCGCCAAACTGCTCTTGGAGGGATGGGAGAAGTTGCTCTTGGAGGACATTCTGGTACCATTCTTTATTCATGGCTGTGTTTTTAGGCAAGACTGTGAGAGAGCTGATTCCCTTGGCTGAGAAGCAACCCCACACATGAATGGTTTCAGGATGCTTAACAGTTGGCATGAGACAAGACTGGTGGTAGCGCTCACCTTGTCTTCTCCGAATGAGGCGTTTTCCTGATGTCCCAAACAATCGAAAAGGGGATTCATCAGAGAAAATAACTTTACCCCAGTCCTCAGCAGTCCACTGCCTGTACCTTTTGCAGAATATCAGTCTGTCCATGATGTTTTTTCTGGAGAGAAGTGGCTTCTTTGCTGCCCTCCTTGAGACCAGGCCTTGCTCCAAGAGTCTGTCCTCACAGTGCGTGCAGATGCACTCACACCTGCCTGCTGCCATTCCTGAGCAAGCTCTGCACTGCTGGTAGCCCGATCCCGCAGCTGAAACACTTTTAAGAGACGGTCCTGGCGCTTGCTGGTTTTTCTTGGGCGCCCTGAAGCCTTTTTGGCAACAATGGAACCTCTCTCCTTGAAGTTCTTGGTGATGCGATAGATTGTTGACTGAGGTGCAATCTTTCTAGCTGCAATACTCTTCCCTGTTAGGCCATTTTTGTGCATTGCAATGATGACTGCACGTGTTTCTTTAGAGATAACCATGGTTAACAGAAGAGAAACAATGATGCCAAGCACCAGCCTCCTTTTAAAGTGTCCAGTGGTGTCATTCTTAATCATGACAGATTGATCTCCAGCCATGTCCTCATCAACACCCACACCTGTGTTAATGGAGCAATCACTGAAAAGAGGTTAGCTGGTCCTTTTAAGGCAGGGCTGCAATGATGTTGAAATGTGTTTTGGGGGATAAAGTTCATTTTCTAGCCAAATATTGACTTTGCAAGTAATTGCTGTTAAGCTGATCACTCTTTATAACATTCTGGATATATGCAAATTGCCATTAGAAAAAATGAAGCAGTAGACTTTGTAAAAATTAATATTTGTGTCATTCTCAAAACTTTTGGCCATGACTGTAGTCTCTTCTTCCAGGGTACACTTGAGTCTCCTCTTCATACAGCTTACCCCGAAATTTCCTCTTCTTACAGAGTTTCTTCTCTACATCTTCTGCTAAGTCTCCTCTCAGTTTCCCACTGTATCTGTCCTACTTATGAGTCACGCCCAAGTCTCTGCTCCTTACAGGTGATCCATGAGCCTCCCCACCAACCAAAGCTAGTCACCTAACTTCTCTGTGGCCTATTACATTTCCCTTATCCATTAGACGCCAGTAGTAATCAGAGTCTTCTGCCCAGCAATCTCCTGCACTCTAGGATGACATGCTAGTCGACATAGTAATTACTGGACATTACTGCAGCTGCACATTCACCTACCTGAGATGTAATAACAGTCATCTGCCACCTTCTGCCACACCAGGAACGAGCCGCTGCGGTTCTCTTCCTGCAAGAGGTAGCGCTTGGCATCTAGTTTTGTCAAGGACCCAAAATACCAGCTGGAAAAAAAGAGAAGAGGCTTAATACCCATGTAGTGCTCTTATAGCTCATGCACCACTGTGATATACACGTATGTAATAATAATAATAACAATAATAATCTTTATTTATATAGCGCCAACATATTCCGCAGCGCTTTACAGTTTAACAGTTTCAAAACACAAGTCATAAGTAACAACGTTAACAATACAATAATTAAAGCAAAATCAGCCACCCCTGCTCGTGAGAGCTTACAATCTACAATGAGGTGGGGGAGATACAAAGTACAGGGGTGTATATACAATGGTGCATTTACAATGATGGTCCAGCCATCTTGAGGGAGTGAGGGATGGATGGAGATAGTGAATGGGCTACACATACACACTTGCACATAGAATGACTTTGATTAGTGAGCGCGATAGTCCGCTCTGAACAAATGTGTTTTGAGGGAGCGCCTGAAACCATGCAAATTGTGGATAGTCCTAATTTCTTGGGGTAGAGCATTCCATAGGATTGGCGCAGCGCAGGAGAAGTCTTGGAGTCGGGAGTGGGAGGTGCGGATTAGTGCAGAGTTTAGTCGAAAGTCGTTTGCAGAGCGCAGCAGTCGGTTAGGCCGATAGAAATGAGGGAGGAGATGTAGGGGGGTGCTGCACTGTGGAGAGGACGGGCAGGTGATAGACAGAAATGAGGGAGGAGATGTAGGGCGGGCTGCACTGTGGAGAGGACGGGCAGGTGATAGATAGAAATGAGGGAGGAGATGTAGGGGGGCTGCACTGTGGAGAGTACGGGTAGGTGATAGATAGAAATGAGGGAGGAGATGTAGGGGAGTGCTGCACTGTGGAGAGGACAGGCAGGTGATAGATAGAAATGAGGGAGGAGATGTAGGGGGGTGCTGCACTGTGGAGAGGACAGGTAGGTGATAGATAGAAATGAGGGAGGAGATGTAGGGGGGTGCTGCACTGTGGAGAGGACGGGTAGGTGATAGATAGAAATGAGGGAGGAGATGTAGGGGGGTGCTGCACTGTGGAGAGGACGGGTAGGTGATAGATAGAAATGAGGGAGGAGATGTAGGGGGGTGCTGCACTGTGGAGAGGACGGGCAGGTGATAGATAGAAATGAGGGAGGAGATGTAGGGGGGTGCTGCACTGTGGAGAGGACGGGCAGGTGATAGATAGAAATGAGGGAGGAGATGTAGGGGGGTGCTGCACTGTGGAGAGGATGGGCAGGTGATAGATAGAAATGAGGGAGGAGATGTAGAGGGGGGCTGCACTGTGGAGAGGACGGGCAGGTGATAGATAGAAATGAGGGAGGAGATGTAGGGGGTGCTGCACTGTGGAGAGGACGGGCAGGGTGATAGATAGAAATGAGGGAGGAGATGTAGAGGGGGGCTGCACTGTGGAGAGGACGGGCAGGTGATAGATAGAAATGAGGGAGGAGATGTAGGGGGTGCTGCACTGTGGAGAGGATGGGCAGGTGATAGATAGAAATGAGGGAGGAGATGTAGAGGGGGGCTGCACTGTGGAGAGTACGGGTAGGTGATAGATAGAAATGAGGGAGGAGATGTAGGGGGTGCTGCACTGTGGAGAGGACGGGTAGGTGATAGACAAAAATGAGAGGAGATGTAGGGGGGTGCTGCACTGTGGAGAGCTTTGTGGGTGAGAACCAGTACTTTGAATTGGATCCTATAATGAATGGGCAGCCAGTGTAAGGACTGGCGAAGAGCGGACGCATCCGAGTACCGATTAGCCAGATGGATGACCCTGGCTGCTGCATTAAGGATGGACTGGAGAGGGGATAGTCGAGTAATGGGGAGGCCAAGTAATAGAGCGTTGCAGTAGTCCAGGCGGGAGTGGTTCAGGGCGACAGTGAGGGCTTTTGTTGTTTCCATGGTGAGAAAAGGACGGATTCTAGAGATGTTCTTTAGGTGTAGGCGGCAAGAGCGGGCAAGAGATTGTATATGGGAGGTGAAGGACAGATTGGTGTCAGACATAACACCCAGACAGCGAGCCTGCTGTCGGGGTGTTATTATGGTGCCGCCCACAGAGAGGGAAATGTCAGATTTAGGGAGGTTAGTAGACGGCAGGAGCAGAAGGAGTTCAGTTTTGGAGAGGTTAAGTTTCAGATAGAGAGCGGACATGATGTTGGAGACTGCGGACAGACAGTCGGTGGCGTTCTGTAGTACAGCGGGGGTAAGGTCGGGGGATGACGTGTATAGTTGTGTGTCATCAGCATAAAGATGGTACTGAAAGCCAAATCTGCTGATGGTCTGTCCAATTGGTGCCGTGTAGAGAGAGAATAGAAGGGGGCCAAGGACTGAGCCCTGGGGTACACCGACAGTGAGAGGAAGAGGAGATGATGTGGAGCCAGAGAACGAAACACTATGTACCGTGACCTCAAGAAATGTGATCATGGTGATGGTGATGGAACCTCCCATGACTTTCGGTTTAGCTCTTTGATTGAAGACAGCAGGTGTTTTTGGATGGAGAATCCTACAGATTGTAGAGGTTGTTGTCCCCATAACTTCTAGAGCAGAGAGTGAGTCATAGCCCAAGATGCTCCTTTGACCTCTCTATGATTGAACCTTTATACTAATGACATAATCGACTCCTTTTGGGATTCATTTATTCTGATTTTGAGATATATTGGGGTAAATTTTGCAGATGTTGGCACGGACTTTAACTCATGGACAAACACGGACGTCACCAAGTTCTGGCTAGTAAGGTATAAGTTTGAGAAGATGGAGAGACTCGATCTCTTATACTTCACAGCATGCTTCACAGATGAGAGCTGGGTATTATACTTTGGGAATGGAGTTGGTTCGTACCTCCCTAAGAATTAGGAAAAGGAAGTAGATGATAGACTAAAAGGGAATACGCTCTGGAGATACGAGGCAGCACAAGAGAAGCTCAAAGTTCAGCTATGTTAATGATTGTACTGAAGTATAGCACGCTATTGTAATCTTTGGTCATTTACAACTTTTCTCACATGCAATTGGCAAGATTATCTATTGTCAGGTTGTTCTGATTACTGACTACATTAGAGGCCTAGAGTGTCCATCATCTGGAGCACAGCTCACATCAAATTCATTCTCCTTTATGATGATCCGGCACATTTTATAAGACTGAATTTACTGGGAATTACAGTCAGACTGTGGAGGTGAAGGAAGAGGAGGCCAGCCACAAAAAGAACGAAAGAGGAGGCCAGCCACAAGAAGAACCAAAGAGAAGGAAGGTCACAAGAAGAACCAAAGAATGGGCCAGCCACAAGAAGAACCAAAGAGCAAGTTGACCTCAAAAAGAACCAATGTGGAGGCTGGCCACAGGAAGAATCAAAGAAGAAGCCAGCAACAAGAAAAACAAAAGAGGAGTCCAGCCACAAAAAGAAGCAGAGATGAGTCCAGACATAAGAAGAACTATTGAGGAGGCTGGCCACAAGAAGAACCACAGAGGAGACCAGCCTCAAGAAGAATCAAATAGAAGGCTGTCTTCGAGAAGAACCAGTGAGGAGGCTGGCCACAATAAGAACCAAAGAGGAGTCTGGCCTCAAGAAGAACCAAAGAGGTGACCATCCATAAGAAGAATCAAAGAGGAAGCTGACATCAAGAAGAACCAATGAAGAGGCCAGCCACGAGAAAAAAACATAGAGGAGGCCAGACAAAAAAGAACCAGAGAGGAGAGCAACCAGAAGAAGAACCATTAAGAAGGCTAACCACAAGAAAAAACAATGAGGAGAGCGACCTCAAGAAGAACCAAATAGGAGACCAGCCACAAGAAGAGCCAAAGAGAAAGCTGACCTAAAAAGAACCAGGAAAAATCAAAGAAGAGGCCAGCAACAAGAAAAAACAAAGAGGAAGCCAGCCACATAAGGAATCATAGAGGAGGCCAGCACAAGAACCATTGAGGAGGCTGACCACAAAAGAACAAAAGAGGAGGCCAGTCAAAAAATAACTAAAGAGGAGACAGGCCTCAAGAAGGACCAAAGAGGAGGCCAGCCACCAAAAGAACCACAGAGGAGGCCGACTACAAGAAGAAGCAAAGTGGAGGCCAGCCACTAGAAGAACCAAAGAGGAGGCTGGCCAGAGGAAGAATCAAAGAAGAGGCCAGCTACAAGAAAAACCAAAGAGGAGTCCAGCTTCAAAAAGAACCAGAGATGAGGCCAGCCAGAAGAATCATTGCGAAGGCAGACCACAAGAAGAACCAAAGAGGAGGTGAGCCACAAGAAGAAACAGAGATGAGGCCAGCCATAAGAAAAACCATTGAGGAGGCCGGCCTCAAGAAGAACAAAAGAGAAAGTCAACCTCAAGAAGAACCAGAGGAGGACGGCCTTAAGAAGAACAAACAAGGCCACGTGAAGAACCGAATAAGAGGCTGGCAACAAGAAGATGCCTACAATCTCCAAACCTTGGTGCACAGGACACAGCTCCATTCTCCTAAGATTATCTGCCACATTTTATGAGACTGAACTTGCTGAGAATGATGTTCAGACTATAGAGATGGATGAAGAGGTCATCCACAAGAAGAACCAAAGAAAAGAAAGCGCCTCTTCAAAGAACTAAAGAGGAGTCTGACTTCCCTTTCTTCTTGAAGCTAGCTTCCTTTTCGACTACCCTTGATTATCCTATCAGGTGCAGTGACTGTTAGGTATCCTCTATGGTGTGGAGTGACAATCTTATCATGAAGATGAAAGAACAGATGGACGCCCCAAGAAGAACTGATTCATTACTCATAAAACTGGTCTATTTACATTTTTTTTTTTAATACTTGAAAATACTGTAAAGACAGGTGACCAAACACACAGCGAGACACCCCCAAATCTCTGCTTCCCAGGGGTACAGGAAAAAGGCCATCCCTGTGTTTGTGGACAGACATAAAAATTCTGTGATGAGATTCCTAAAAGACCATGAGAGTTTGCTCTTGAGGTGGCAGTAAGGTTCTGCCTCTGTATTTCCCCTCATACACATGAACGCTAGCCTGTACCCTGTGTGGCTCGCCTGTACAATGTGTGGCTCATCTGTACAATGTTTGGCTCGCCTGTACCCTGTGTGGCTCGCCTGTACCCTGTGCGGATCGCCTGTACCCTGTGTGGCTCATCTGTACAATGTGTGGCTCGCCTGTGCCCAGTGTGGTTTGCCTGTACTCTGTATGGCTCGCCTGTACCCTGTGTGGCTCATTTGTACAATGTGTGGCTCTCCTGTACCCTGTGTCACTCACCGGTGCAATGTGTGGCTCGCCTTTACCCTGTATGGCTCACCTGTACCCTGTGTGGCTCATCTGTACCCTGTGTGGCTCATCTGTACAATGTGTGGCTCGCCTGTGCCCAGTGTGGCTCATCTGTACAATGTGTGGCTCGCCTGTGCCCAGTGTGGCTTGCCTGTACCTATCCCTGTGGTGGTCTACCTTTGTACAATGTGTGGCTCGCCTGTACCCTGTATGGCTCTTCTGTACCCTGTGTGACTCATCGGTGCAATGTGTGGCTCGCCTTTACCCTGTATGGCTCACCTGTACCCTGTGTGGCTCATCTGTACAATGTGTGACTCGTCTGTGCCCTGTGTGACTCACCTGTACAATGTGTGGCTCGCCTGTACCCTCTGTGACTCACCTGTACAATGTGTGGCTCACCTTTACCCTGTATGGCTTGCCTGTACCCTGTGTGGCTCATCTGTACAATGTGTGGCTCGCCTGTACCCTGTATAGCTCGCCTGTACCCTGTGTGAATCACCTGTACAATGTGTGGCTCGCCTTTACCCTGTATGGCTTGCCTGTACCCTGTGTGACTCACCTGTACAATGTGTGGCTCACCTTTACCCTGTATGGCTTGCCTGTACCCTGTGTGGCTCATCTGTACAATGTGTGGCTCGCCTGTACCCTGTATAGCTCGCCTGTACCCTGTGTGAATCACCTGTACAATGTGTGGCTCGCCTTTACCCTGTATGGCTTGCCTGTACCCTGTGTGACTCACCTGTACAATGTGTGGCTCGCCTTTACCTTGTAAGGCTCGCCTGTACCCTGTGTGGCTCATCTGTACAATGTGTGGCTCGCCTGTACCCTGTATGGCTTGCCTGTACCCTGTGTGGCTCATCTGTACAATGTGTGGCTTGCCTGTACCCTGTGTGACTCACCTGTACAATGTGTGGCTCGCCTGTAACCTTTGTGGCTCACCTGTACAAAATACATACTGATAGGGAATCTAGATTGTGAGCCCCATCAGGGACAGCGACGATAATGTGTGCAAAACTGTAAAGCGCTGCGGAATATGTTAGCGCTATATAAAAATAAAGATTATTATATTATTAAAAATAAAGATTATTATTATTATGTGTGGCTCGCCTGTACCCTGTGTGACTCACCTGTACAATGTGTGGCTCGCCTTTACCCTGTATGGCTCGCCTGTACTCTGTGTGGCTCGCCTTTACCCTGTATGGCTCGCCTGTACTCTGTGTGGCTCACCTGTACCCTGTGTGGCTCACCTGTACCCTGTGTGGCTCGCCTGTACTCTGTGTGGCTCGCCTGTACCCTGTGTGGCTCGCATTTACCCTGTGTGGTTCGATTTTACCCTGTGTAACTCGCCTGTACCCTGTGTGGCTCGCCTGTACCCTGTATGGCTCGCCTGTACCCTGTGTGGCTCGCCTGTACCCTGTATGGCTCGCCTGTGCCCTGTGTGACTCACCTATACAATGTGTGACTCGCCTGTACTCTGTGTGACTCACCTGTACAATGTGTGGCTCACCTTTACCCTGTATGGCTTGCCTGTACCCTCTGTGGCTCATCTGTACAATGTGTGGCTCGCCTGTACCCTGTATAGCTCGCCTGCACCCTGTGTGACTCACCTGTACAATGTGTGGCTCGCCTTTACCTTGTAAGGCTCGCCTGTACCCGGTATGGCTTGCCTGTACCCTGTGTGGCTCATCTGTACAATGTGTGGCTCGCCTGTACCCTGTATGGCTTGCCTGTACCCTGTGTGGCTCATCTGTACAATGTGTGGCTCGCCTGTAACCTTTGTGGCTCACCTGTACAATGTGTGGCTCGCCTGTACCCTGTGTGACTCACCTGTACAATGTGTGGCTCGCCTTTACCCTGTATGGCTCGCCTGTACTCTGTGTGGCTCGCCTGTACCCTGTGTGGCTCACCTGTACCCTGTGTGGCTCGCCTGTACTCTGTGTGGCTCGCCTGTACCCTGTGTGGCTCGCATTTACCCTGTGTGGTTCGATTTTACCCTGTGTAACTCGCCTGTACCCTGTGTGGCTCGCCTGTACCCTGTATGGCTCGCCTGTACCCTGTGTGGCTCGCCTGTACCCTGTATGGCTCGCCTGTGCCCTGTGTGACTCACCTATACAATGTGTGACTCGCCTGTACTCTGTGTGACTCACCTGTACAATGTGTGGCTCACCTTTACCCTGTATGGCTTGCCTGTACCCTCTGTGGCTCATCTGTACAATGTGTGGCTCGCCTGTACCCTGTATAGCTCGCCTGCACCCTGTGTGACTCACCTGTACAATGTGTGGCTCGCCTTTACCTTGTAAGGCTCGCCTGTACCCTGTGTGGCTCATCTGTACAATGTGTGGCTCGCCTGTACCCTGTATGGCTTGCCTGTACCCTGTGTGGCTCATCTGTACAATGTGTGGCTCGCCTGTACCCTGTGTGACTCACCTGTACAATGTGTGGCTCGCCTGTAACCTTTGTGGCTCACCTGTACAATGTGTGGCTCGCCTGTACCCTGTGTGACTCACCTGTACAATGTGTGGCTCGCCTTTACCCTGTATGGCTCGCCTGTACTCTGTGTGGCTCGCCTGTACCCTGTGTGGCTCACCTGTACCCTGTGTGGCTCGCCTGTACTCTGTGTGGCTCGCCTGTACCCTGTGTGGCTCGCATTTACCCTGTGTGGTTCAATTTTACCCTGTGTAACTCGCCTGTACCCTGTGTGGCTCGCCTGTACCCTGTATGGCTCGCCTGTACCCTGTGTGGCTCGCCTGTACCCTGTGTGGCTCGCCTGTGCCCTGTGTGACTCACCTATACAATGTGTGACTCGCCTGTACCCTGTGTGACTCACCTGTACAATGTGTGGCTCACCTTTACCCTGTATGGCTTGCCTGTACCCTCTGTGGCTCATCTGTACAATGTGTGGCTCGCCTGTACCCTGTATAGCTTGCCTGTACCCTGTGTGACTCACCTGTACAATGTGTGGCTCGCCTTTACCGTGTAAGGCTCGCCTGTATTCTGTATGGCTTGCCTGTACCCTGTGTGGCTCATCTGTACAATGTGTGGCTCGCCTGTACCCTGTATGACTCACCTGTACAATGTGTGGCTTGCCTGTACCCTGTATGGCTCGCCTGTACCCTGTGTGGCTCGCCTGTACCCTGTGTGGCTCGCCTGTACCCTGTATGACTCGCCTGTACTCTGTGTGGCTTGCCTGTACCCTGTGTGGCTCGCATTTACCCTGTGTGGTTCGATTTTACCCTGTGTAACTCGCCTGTACCCTGTATGGCTCGCCTGTACTCTGTGTGGCTCGCCTGTGCCTTGTATGGCTCGCCTGTGCCTTGTATGGCTCGCCTGTACTCCTGTGTCCTCTCTAGACTCTTCCTGCAGAGGCTTACATCACAAAAAAACATATTGGCTGCCAGGTATTTCTTCTGACTTCCCCTGATACATATGAACGCTCAGTGACACTAAATATCCACGTACTGTGTGTGATATACAGGAGTAAGCTGCTGCAAGACCCCTCTTCCCTTCCTCAAGAGCCTCCTGTCTCCTCCAGTTCCGACTTCCTTTCTCCAGACTCCTCTGTCCACCTCCAGACTCCTCTGTCCACCTCCAGACTCATCTGTCCACCTCCAGACTCATCTGTCTACCTCCAGACTCTTCTGTCCACCTCCAGACTCCTCTGTCCACCTCCAGACTCATCTGTCTACCTCCATACTCATCTGTCCACCTCCAGACTCATCTGTCTACCTCCAGACTCCTCTGTCCACCTCCAGACTCCTCTGTCCACCTCCAGACTCATCTGTCCACCTCCAGACTCCTCTGTCCACCTCCAGACTCATCTGTCTACCTCCAGACTCATCTGTCCACCTCCAGACTCCTCTGTCCACCTCCAGACTCCTCTGTCCACCTCCAGACTAATCTGTCTACCTCCAGACTCCTCTGTCCACCTCCAGACTCCTCTGTCCACCTCCAGACTCCTCTGTCCACCTCCAGACTCATCTGTCTACCTCTAGACTCATCTGTCCACCTCCAGACTCCTCTGTCCACCTCCAGACTCATCTGTCTACCTCCAGACTCATCTGTCCACCTCCAGACTCCTCTGTCCACCTCCAGACTAATCTGTCTACCTCCAGACTCCTCTGTCCACCTCCAGACTCCTCTGTCCACCTCCAGACTCCTCTGTCCCTCTACTCTAGAATCTTTTGTCCTTCTCGTCCAGTCTCCTCTATCCTTCTTCAGACTCTTTTGTCCTCCTCGTCCGCTCTGCCCTCCTCCAGATCCTTCTGTCCCCACCACTAGACTCATCTGGAAGTGGCTTATGTCCCAGAGAACATTTTACTTTAAACTTCATCCTGATCCTTCTCTTTCCTGAGATAATCTGTAGCTGTGACCATGTCTTCCATCCACATTAGATGGTCAGACAGTCCTGATTGAACTGGTAGGTTTAATGTGTATCTGTATGTACATCTAAAGAGTTTCTGTAAGGAAATTGGGGAAGGAGTATAACTCAGGGTGGATTTTTCATTTTTTCTTTTTAGTCATTTTGAACAAGAATATAAAAACTCATAGGACTGGACAATCAGTGTGTGATCTTGCCATCTTCACTATGGACTATGAATAGAAGGTGACCTAAACTGAATGAGAGCGGTTACCACTAATGGTGAGAATGCTGCCTGTAAACAGCCGTCCTATCAGCTGAGCGGTATTAACACTGAGGAGCTGGCCGCCCCGCCCCCGAGGAGCCTGTGGACTATTCTTATGCATTTACAAGGGGCCTAGATCTTCTGACAAGCAGGTAATAACCTATAGAACTGCTGAGGCAGCGCGAGAGAAGATCAGAGTCTCGACTGCTCTGGTAATGATTGGTTTGGGATTCAGCACTGGAATTATTCCTGGAACATTTATGCGTATGATTTTGTGGAGCGTCCATTATTTTTATGTCACTCAGGATGAACAGAGCTATAAGTTCTCACTAGATGAGGGAGATCTGCAGAGCAGGAGGTTGGGGAACTGGCCATAAGGTCCTCAATGACCATGCTGCATCTGTGGCTGGGATTTATGTAGAGGCTTCTGGCAGAAAACTCAAAGAAAAGTCTCCAACTTGATTGACTTTATATTTATAACCTTATACGAATATTATATCCGGTAACTTGGGGGTTTCATAACTGTGGAGGATATAGGAATGGAAGAAGAGACCCCTGGAGCACAGATCCATCCTGGGGGTCGGAGTTGGTCTTCTTCAGGTTTGCTCTCATGTTGAGGTTTCATTTAATCCTGTATGTCACACTACAAGCTAAATTCATTGACAAATGTGCATAATATGAGCAAAAGTATGTGACCCCTTGTTATTGAGATCAGGTGTGTCAGCAACACCCACCGCAAACATAAGAGTAAAGTCCGGCACACAGCCGTGGAATCTCCTCTGACATTGGTAGACGTACGGGGTGTACTGAAGAGCTGAGGGCTCAGGGTCATACGATGCCACCGGTGCCATGAGTTACTCTACCACACTCGTCTTCTAGATCTGCCCTCGGTCTGAGGTCACAGCAGATGTCGGGGGTAAGAGAGGGAGTAATAAAAGGAGGTGATGGCCTCCTAATCTTACCTATTATTGGATCGCTCCTGATCACACATTATTGGATCGCTCCTGATCACACCTATTAATGGATCGCTCTGGATCACACCTATTAATGGATCACTCCTGATCACACCTATTAATGGATCGCTCCGGATCACATCACACCTATTAATGGATCGCTCCTGATCACACCTATTAATGGATCCCTCTGGATCACACCTATTAATGGTTCGCTCCTGATCACACCTATTAATGGATCGCTCCTGATCACACATTATTGGATCGCTCCTGATCACGCCTATTAATGGATGGCTCCTGATCGCACCTATAATGGATGGCTCCTGATCGCACCTATAATGGATCGCTCCTGATCACACATTATTGGATCGCTCCTGATCACACCTATTAATGGATCGCTCCTGATCACACCTATTAATGGATCGCTCCTGATCACACATTATTGGATCGCTCCTGATCACGCCTATTAATGGATCGCTCCTGATCACACCTATTAATGGATCGCTCCTGATCACACATTATTGGATTGCTCCTGATCACGCCTATTAATGGATGGCTCCTGATCGCACCTATAATAGATCGCTCCGGATCACACCTATTAATGGATCGCTCCGAATCACACCTATTAATGGATCGTTCCGGATCACACCTATTAATGGATCGCTCCAGTTCACACCTATTAATGAATCGCTCCTGATCATGCCTATTAATGGATCGCTCCAGTTCACACCTATTAATGGATCGCTCCTGATCATGCTTATTAATGGATCCCTCCGGATCACTCCTATTAATAGATCACTCTGGATCATGCATATTAATCGATCCCTCCAGATCACACCTATTAATGGATTGCTCCGGATCACGCTTATTAACAGATCGTTCCGGATCACACCTATTAATGGATCGTTCTGAATCACACCTAAGTATGTAAATAATGGATCATTCCGGATCACACCTATTAATGGATTGTTCCGGATCACACCTATTAATGGATCGCTCCGGATCACACCTATTAATGGATCGTTCTGAATCACACCTATTAATGGATCGTTCCAGATCACACCTATTAATGGATCGTTCCGGATCACACCTATTAATGGATCGCTCCTGATCACACCTATTAATGGATCGCTCCTGATCACACCTATTAATGGATCGCTCCAGATCACACACCTATTAATGGATCGCTCCTGATCACACCTATTATTGGATCGCTCCTGATCACACCTATTAATGGATCGCTCCTGATCACACCTATTAATGGATCGCTCCTGATCACACCTATTAATGGATCCTCCTGATCACACCTATTAATGGATCGCTCCTGATCACACCTATTATTGGATCGCTCCTGATCACACCTATTATTGGATCGCTCCTGATCACACCTATTATTGGATCGCTCCTGATCACACCTATTAATGGATTGCTCCTGATCACACCTATTATTGGATCGCTCCTGATCAGACCTATTAATGGATCGCTCCGGATCACACCTATTAATGGATCGTTCCGGATCACACCTATTAATGGATCACTCCTGATCACGCCTATTAATAAATCGCTCCTGATCATGCCTATTAATGAATCGCTCCTGATCATGCTTATTAATGGATCGCTCCGGATCACTCCTATTAATAGATCACTCTGGATCATGCGTATTAATCGATCCCTCCAGATCACACCTATTAATGGATTGCTCCGGATCACGCTTATTAATAGATCGTTCTGGATCACACCTATTAATGGATCGTTCTGAATCACACCTATTAATGGATCATTCCG
The DNA here is from genome assembly GCA_033576555.1 of Oophaga sylvatica. Taxonomy (NCBI): domain Eukaryota; kingdom Metazoa; phylum Chordata; class Amphibia; order Anura; family Dendrobatidae; genus Oophaga; species Oophaga sylvatica. The sequence goes on along the minus strand of JARQOD010003674.1, from coordinate 17,637 downwards.
GATCACACCTATTAATGGATTGTTCCGGATCACACCTATTAATGGATCGCTCCGGAACACCTATTAATGGATCGTTCCGAATCACACCTATTAATGGATCGTTCCGGATCACGCCTATTAATGGATCGTTCCGGATCACACCTATTAATGGATCGTTCCGGATCACGCCTATTAATGGATCGTTCCAGATCACGCCTATTAATGGATCGTTCCGGATCACGCCTATTAGTGGATAGCTCCGGATCACACCTATTAATGGATCGCTCCTAATCACACCGATTAATGGATCGCTCCTGATCACACCTATTAATGGATCGCTCCAGATCACACCTATTAATGGATCACTCCTGATCACACCTATTATTGGATTGCTCCTGATCACACCTATTATTGGATCGCTCCTGATCACACCTATTAATGGATCACTCCTGATCACACCTATTAATGGATCGCTCCTGATCACACCTATTATTGGATCGCTCCTGATCACACCTATTATTGGATCGCTCCTGATCACACCTATTAATGCATCGCTCCTGATCACACCTATTATTGGATCTCTCCTGATCACACCTATTATTGGATCGCTGCTGATCACACCTACTAATGGATCGCTCCTGATCACACCTATTAATGGATCGCTCCTGATCCTGCCTGTTATGTTTCGGTAACTGAGGAAAAATTGCAAAAAATAGCAAAAGCGGTAATACACTAGAGAGGCTGGAACCTATTGGATTGCAGTAACCTGAACTAACCACCCAACTAGAGGTAGCCGTGGAGCGTTCTTATGTTGATCCTAGATGCCTCGTCACAGCCTGAGAGATAACTACACCTAAAGGCAGAAAGATGAAAGCTATCTGCCCCGGAGCAGATCCCCAAAGAAAATAGGAAGCCCCCAAACATGTAATGGCGGTTAGACAAGAAGAAAGCACGGACACAGACAGAAAATAGAATGAGCAAACGCTGGGGCCCAATCTGTCTGACAGAAAAGTACAGGAAAGAATTCTGACTGCAATCCAACAAAAACCCTAACAAAAATACCAACACGTCTGATTGTCAAAATACCTGAGATCACTCGACCTCTTCCACCTAAATCAGATCTCTGGTGTAACAAAACGCTATTCAGCAAATTAAAAGTAACAAAAGAGCAAAGCAAAAGTGCAGACACAAACGGAGCACAATTGCAGCGCCAGACCCCCAAAGGGGGACAGGCTGCAGTCCACTGCAGGCAGCAAACAAGCAGAGAAAATCAAACAGAGAAAAAAAAACCAGCAAACACTTATCTGAAGCAGAGCAGGAAACTAGCAGTGCTTCAAGCAAGACCAGAAGAACAATTGATAACCGGCAAGGCTGCTGGGAAATCAGGCAACTTATATCCTACCATTCAGCGCCAGATGAAGGCCATTCATTAATCAGTTCACTACCCTCAGCAACCACCGGAGGGAGCCCCAGCTCAGAAGCCGCCTCTAGCATATTCACAACAGCACCCCCCCTTGAGGGGGGGTCACCGAACCCTCACCTGCGCAACCAGGCCGATCAGGATGGGCTCGATGATAGGCACGGATAAGTCTCCCAGCATGAATGTCCGAAGCAAACACCCAAGAATTGTCCTCCTGACCATAACCTCTCCACTTAACCAAATACTGGAGTTTCCGTCTAGCGAAACGAGAATCCAATATCTTCTCAACCACATACTCCAAATTGCCCTCAACCAAAATAGGGTCAGGAGGTGCAGCCATAGGAACCACTGGTTCGACAAACCTCTTCAATAAGGATTTGTGGAACACTTTATGGATCTTAAATGTCCCTGGAAGAAGCAAACGGAAGGAAACCCGGATTAATAATTTCCATGATCTTATAAGGTCCAATGAACCTTGGCTTAAATTTAGGAGATGCAACCTTCATAGGGATATTCCTTGAGGACAACCAAACCAAGTCCCCCACTTTAAAACGAGGACCATCAGTCCTATGCCGGTTGGCAAACCGCTGGGCCTTCTCCTGAGAGAGAGACAACCTCTCCACCACCTTGCCCCAAATCTGCTGCATACGCTGCACAATAGAGTCAACCCCCGGACAGAGAGAAGCCTCCGCCTGTCCTGAAGAAAATCGAGGGTGAAACCCAGAATTGCAGAAAAATGGAGACATCAAGGTGGCAGAGCTAGCTCTATTATTAAGAGCAAACTCAGCCAAAGGCAAAAAGGAGACCCAGTCATCTTGATCAGCAGACACAAAACATCTCAAATAAGTCTCCAAGGTCTGGTTTGTTCTCTCGGTTTGTCCATTGGTCTGAGGGTGAAATGCAGAGGAGAAAGACAACTGAACACCAAGTTTGGAACAAAATGTCCTCCAAAATCTGGAAACAAACTGGACTCCTGTCAGACACAATGTTCTCCGGAATGCCATGCAACCGAACCACATGCTGAAAGAACAAAGGCACCAACTCGGAGGAGGAAGGCAACTTAGGCAATGGCACAAGATGTATCATCTTGGAAAACCTATCACAGATTACCCAGATAACGGTCATTCTCTGAGAGACAGGAAGGTCAGGAATAAAATCCATAGAAATATGGGTCCATGGCCTCTTGGGTACAGGTAATGGCATTAACAAACCACTAGAACGAGAGCAAGGCTTGGAACGAGAGCAAGTCCCACAGGACTGCACAAAGTCCCTGACATCACGAGATAAAGTAGGCCACCAAAAGGAGCGACTCACCAAGTCTCTGGTACCAAAAATCCAGGGATGACTAGCCAACGCGGAACAATGAATCTCAGACATCACACTCTTTTTCCACTGGTCTGGAACAAACAACTTCCCAACAGGGCAGCGCTCAGGTTTATCCTCCTGACACCCTTCCAGAGCCAGTCTCAAATTGGGCGAAATGGCGGAAAGAACCACAGCCTTTTTCAAAATAACAGCAGGATCAGATAACTCAGGAGAATCTGCCAAGAAACTCCTCGAGAGGGCATCCGCCTTGACATTCTTAGTGCCAGGAAGAAAAGAAACCACAAAATTAAAACGTGTGAAAAACAAGGCCCACCTGGCCTGTCTAGGATTAAGTCGCTTGGCTGATTCGAGATAAACCAGGTTCTTATGGTCCGTGAGGACAACCACCTGATGTTTGGCTCCTTCCAGCCAATGTCTTCACTCTTCAAAGGCCCACTTCATGGCCAATAACTCCTGATTACCCACGTCATAATTACGTTCAGTTGGAGAAAATTTTCGAGAGAAAAAGGCACAAGGGTTACTCTTAGAGGTCTCTGGATCCCTTTGGGACAAAACGGCACCTGCCCCAATATCAGAGGCATCAACCTCCACCTGAAACGGCAGAGAAACATCAGCTGCCGTAGAACAGGAGCAGAAATGAATCTCTGCTTAAGTTCCTGAAATGCAGAAACTGCCTCAGGAGGCCAATTCACCACATCGGAACCCTTTTTGGTCAAATCAGTCAATGGTTTAACAATACCAGAGAAATTACCAACAAATTTACGATAAAAATTGGCAAAACACAAAAATCTCTGAAGAGCCTTCAATGAAGTAGGTTGAACCCAATCACAGATGGCCTGAACCTTGACCGGTCCATTTCAATAACAGACGGAGACAAAATGAATCCCAGAAATGAGATCTTCTGTACGCCAAAAAGACACTTTGATCCCTTCACATACAGTGCATTCTCTCTCAAAATCTGGAACACAGTCCGAACATGTTTCACATGAGAGTCCCAGTCATTGGAAAAAATCAAGATATCATCCAAATAAACAATCAGAAATTTATCCACAAAATCCCTGAAAATATCATTCATGAAGGATTGGAAGACAGAAGGTGCATTAGTAAGCCCAAAAGGCATCACTAGGTACTCAAAATGCCCCTCTGGGGTATTAAACGCCGTCTTCCATTCATCCCCGTGCTTAATGCGAATAAGGTTATACGCCCCCCTGAGGTCAAGCTTGGTAAACCAACTAGCACTTTTCACTCTGGAAAATAGGTCAGAAATCAAGGGTAACGGATATTGATATTTAACAGTGATCTTATTCAGGAGGCGATAATCAATACACAGCCTCAATGAACCATCCTTTTTGGCCACAAAGAAAAAACCGGCACCCAAGGGTGAAGAGGATGGTCTGATATGACCCTTCTCCAATGACTCCTTGATATAAGATCGCATAGCATCGTGTTCAGGTACAGATAAATTAAAAAGGCGACCTTTAGGAAATTTACCACCAGGCACTAATTCAATAGCGCAATCGTAGCTCCTGTGAGGGGGCAAGGATGCAGATTTACTTTCACTAAACACATCAGAAAAATCAGTCAAAAAGTCAGGGACATCCTGAGACTAGGGAGAGGCAGAAAAAACAGGAGTGTGTTGTGAATGGGTTTGAGATGAGTTTGAGCAGAGGCTCCCTCTGGTGGTTACAAGCGGTACTAGTGAGGATTGGGAATCAGGTGTTACTGATTGGTCTTATTTAAGGGAATCATTTTCCCATCAGGGTTGCCGGTGATCAATTGTTCTGGTCTGAATCCTTCTTTCCAGTTTCCCTTGTAGCCTGCTGTGTCGTGTCTGCATCTCCTGCTATCAGATAAGACAATTTCTTATTTTGTGTTTTTGCTATATTTTTGCATTTTGTCCTGCACTTCTTTGGGGCCTTCTGGGTCCCCTCCGGGGCTTTTGCCCTCTCAGTTTAGTCCAGCCACTGTGTTTTGTACTTTTGCTTTTTGCAGTTTTTTCAGTGGCTGCTGTTTTTGTTACACCAGAGAACTAATTTAGGTGGTAGAGGTCGTGTGATCTCAGGTGATTTTGAAATTAGTAGAGTTGGTGTTTTTCAGGGTTTTCTGAGATTGCAGTAAGTACCCTTCCTATCCTTTTCTATTTAGATAGTTTGGGCCCCAGCGTTTGCTCATACTATTTTCTTTCTGTGTCAGTATTTCCTCTTGTCTAACCGCCATTACATGTTTGGGGGCTTTCTATTATCTTTGGGGTTCTGCTCCGGGGCAGATAGCTTTCCTATTCTATCTTTAGGTGTAGTTAGTTTCTCAGGCTGTGACGAGGCGTCTAGGACCATCGTAGGAACGCTCCACGGCTGCCTCTAGTTGTGGTGGTTAGTCAGGGTACTGCAATCTCATAGATTCCAACTGCTCTGGTGTATTTCCTTTTTTACCTGCACTCCTCAGCTACCGTAACATAACAGGAGTGTTAGTATTAAGACATTGGCAGCCCCAACTGGTCACAGACACAGATTTCCAATCCAAAACAGGATTATGAGACTGTAACCAAGGGAAACCTAGTACAATAATGTTATGCAGATTATGCAGCACCAGAAATTTGCAACTCTCCTGATGATCTGGTTCAACCCTCATTATCACCTGAGTAGAGAACTGGGGTTTATTCTCAGCCAAAGGGGTAGAATCAATGCCCAGTAGGGGAATAGACTTCCGTAGGGGTATCATGGGAAACCCACAACGTTTGGCAAAGTCAAAATCCATCAGGTTAATAGCTGCTCCAGAATCAACAAAAGCCTGAGCAGAAAATGTGGACAGGGAGCAAATCAGGGTAACAGTCAACAGAAATTTAGTCTGAACACTACCCAAGACAACTGAGCGTGCAAAATGTCTTCCCCGCTTAGGGCAGACAGAGATAGCATGAGAGGCGTCACCACAGTAGAAACATAACCCATTGCGCTTACGAAACTCATGACGCTGAGTCCCAGAAGTCACTCCATCACACTGCATGTGCTCAGGAGCTGACTCACAAGGCAACACTCTCACGCATACCTCTACACTCACGCAAACGTCTGTCAATTTGAATAGCCAAAGACATAGAATCATTGAGACCAGAGGGAACAGGGAATCCCACCATAACATCCTTTACTTTTTCTGACAGACCCTTTCGAAAAAGGGCTGCCAAAGCATGATCATTCCATTTGGTCAGGACTGCCCACTTTCGAAATTTCTGACAGTACAACTCAGCGTCTTCAAGACCCTGATTTAATGCCAACAAGGTCTTTTCAGCTTGATCAGTGACATTAGGTTCATCGTACAATAACCCCAGAGCCTGAAAAAATACATCAATATCATTCAAAACAGCCCAATCCTGAGGATCGCCGCGCAGCAGGGAGATGACAATTTGAACCTGCTGTGCCGCGTTCCCTGAGGACTTAGGCCTTAAGGCAAAAAACAACTTACAGTTATTTTTGAAATTCAGAAATTTAGCCCGATCCCCCAAAAACAAATCTGGCATGGGGATCCTAGGTTCCACAACTGGCAACCCAATATAGGTAGCAATACTCCAAACCTCAGTGGCAAGCTGATCCACACGGCCAAACAACTTTGCAAACTTCATTGAGAGAAAAAAAAAATTCCTCCTCAGCACCAGAGAAAAAGAGGGAAAAAATGCAACAAACAGAAAAAAAAAAATTTCTGACAACTCCCTTTTTTCTTTTTTACTATTTTTCCCTTCTGTTGAGTACCATATAAGTTTCAGTTTGGGCCGGTTATACTGTTATGTTTCCGTAACTGAGGAGAAATGGCAAAAAATAGCAAAAGCGGTAATACACCAAAGAGGCTGGAACCTATTGGATTGCAGTAACCTGAACTAACCACACAACTAGAGGTAGCCGTGGAGCGTTCCTACGTTGATCCTAGACGCCTCGTCACAGCCTGAGAGATAACTACACCTAAAGGCAGAAAGATGAAAGCTATCTGCCCCGGAGCAGATCCCCAAAGAAAATAGGAAGCCCCCAAACATGTAATGGCGGTTAGACAAGAAGAAAGCTCGGACACAGACAGAAAATAGAATGAGCAAACGCTGGGGCCCAATCTGTCTACAGTCATGGCCAAAAGTTTTGAGAATGACACAAATATTAATTTTTATAAAGTCTACTGCTTCACTTTTTCTAATGGCAATTTGCATATACTCCAGAATGTTATAAAGAGTGATCAGCTTAACAGCAATTACTTGCAAAGTCAATATTTGGCTAGAAAATGAACTTTATCCCCCAAAACACATTTCAACATCATTGCAGCCCTGCCTTAAAAGGACCAGCTAACCTCTTTTCAGTGATTGCTCCATTAACACAGGTGTGGGTGTTGATGAGGACATGGCTGGAGATCAATCTGTCATGATTAAGTAAGAATGACACCACTGGACACTTTAAAAGGAGGCTGGTGCTTGGCATCATTGTTTCTCTTCTGTTAACCATGATTATCTCTAAAGAAACACGTGCAGTCATCATTGCAATGCACAAAAATGGCCTAACAGGGAAGAGTATCGCAGCTAGAAAGATTGCACCTCAGTCAACAATCTATCGCATCATCAAGAACTTCAAGGAGAGAGGTTCCATTGTTGCCAAAAAGGCTCCAGGGCGCCCAAGAAAGACCAGCAAGCGCCAGGACCGTCTCTTAAAAGTGTTTCAGCTGCGGGATCGGGCTACCAGCAGTGCAGAGCTTGCTCAGGAATGGCAGCAGGCAGGTGTGAGTGCATCTGCACGCACTGTGAGGCGGAGACTCTTGGAGCAAGGCCTGGTCTCAAGGAGGGCAGCAAAGAAGCCACTTCTCTCCAGAAAAAACATCATGGACAGACTGATATTCTGCAAAAGGTACAGGCAGTGGACTGCTGAGGACTGGGGTAAAGTTATTTTCTCTGATGAATCCCCTTTTCGATTGTTTGGGACATCAGGAAAACGCCTCATTCGGAGAAGACAAGGTGAGCGCTACCACCAGTCTTGTCTTATGCCAACTGCTAAGCATCCTGAAACCATTCATGTGTGGGGTTGCTTCTCAGCCAAGGGAATCGGCTCTCTCACAGTCTTGCCTAAAAACACAGCCATGAATAAAGAATGGTACCAGAATGTCCTCCAAGAGCAACTTCTCCCAACCCTCCAAGAGCAGTTTGGCGATCAACAATGCCTTTTCCAGCATGATTTAGCACCTTGCCATAAAGCAAAGGTGATACCTAAATGGCTCAGGGAACAAAACATAGAGATTTTGGATCCATGGCCTGGAAACTCCCCAGATCTTAATCCCATTGAGAACTTGTGGTCAATCATCAAGAGACGGGTGGACAAACAAAAACCTAAAAATTCTGACAAAATGAAAGCATTGATTGTGCAAGAATGGACTGCTATCAGTCAGGATTTGGTCCAGAAGTTGATTGAGAGCATGCAAGGGAGAATTGCAGAGGTCCTGAAGAAGAAGGGTCAACACTGCAAATATTGACTTGCTGCATTAACTCATTCTAACTGTCAATATAAGCTTTTGTTACTCATATGTTTGCAATTATATTTCTGTCTGTGATAAAAAAACATCTGTCAAACACACATAAAAACCAGAGGGCAGCAGATCATGTGAAAATATAATATTTGTGTCATTCTCAAAACTTTTGGCCATGACTGTAGACAGAAAAGTACAGGAAAGAATTCTGACTGCAATCCAACAAAAACCCTAACAAAAATACCAACACGTCTGATTGTCAAAAAACCTGAGATCACTCGACCTCTTCCACCTAAATCAGATCTCTGGTGTAACAAAACGCTATTCAGCAAATTAAAAGTAACAAAAGAGCAAAGCAAAAGTGCAGACACAAACGGAGCACAATTGCAGCGCCAGACCCCCAAAGGGGGACAGGCTGCAGTCCACTGCAGGCAGCAAACCAGCAGAGAAAATCAAACAGAGAAAAAAAAACAGCAAACACTTATCTGAAGGAGAGCAGGAAACTAGCAGTGCTTCAATCAAGACCAGAAGAACAATTGATAACGGCAAGGCTGCTGGGAAATCAGGCAACTTATATCCTACCATTCAGCGCCAGCTGAAGGCCATTCATTAATCAGTTCACTACCCTCAGCAACCACTGGAGGGAGCCCCAGCTCAGAAGCCGCCTCTAGCATATTCACAACACCTGCCTATTATTGGATCGCTCCTGATCACACCTATTAATGGATCGCTCCTGATCACACCTATTATTGGATTGCTCCTGATCACACCTATTAAAGGATCGCTCCTGATCCTGCCATTATGATCGCTCCTGATCACACCTATTAATGGATCGCTCCTGATCACACTATTATTGATCGTCCTGATCACACCTATTATTGGATCGCTCCTGATCACACCTATTATGGATCGCTCCTGATCACACCTATTAAGGATCGCTCCTGATCACACCTATTATTTGATTGCTCCTGATCACACCTATTATTGGATTGCTCCTGATCACACCTATTATTGGATTGCTCCTGATCACACCTATTAATGTTTCGCTCCTGATCACACCTATTAATGGATCGCTCAGACATAGAGATGAGTGGGAGTCTAATTTCCTCAATTTCACAGGAATCTGCAAATTTGAAAAGTTTCTGATGCGATTTTTAATGATAGCAATAAAAAATTAAAAATACCCATCAGCATTTCTCACACTCAGGGATCGGGGTGACGGCCACAGGTGCGTCCACGTGGCCCCCACAATGCTGCACATCTATTGCGGAATCCAGAAGTATCAGCACCGACGTCGTCTTCCCCACAGGGCGCGCGTTGTAATAAGGGATGTGAGGCCTTGTGGAACTTTGGATTCTGGTACTCGACCCAAACTTTATTCCTAAGTACCCCATTGAAAACAATCGGGACCCGAACTTTTGAGCTGGAAACTCTCCCCGGACTTCCCTCAGAACTCTGAACATTATCAGACTTCCAGGAGACGTTGATGTTTATCTCTAGACACTAATTGCCCGGTACGGGTATGGGTACGGTAACCAGCCCCGAACGTTTGGGTTGACTTACCTCATTTTTATCAGACTTCCTTGTTGGGATAGTCCCGTATTAGACTAGTACACGCCACCTGAACACAGCGCCGACAGCAGGTGCGTGATTTGGGGATATGAACCTGCCTGTTTGTTGTTTTACTTGTCCAATGCAGCAACCTACAAGTAGACCCCAGAAGCCTGCTGTGCTCCTAGCTTACCCGCAATCGTCTTTCTGGTAACCAGTCCGCACCCAGTGGCTTGTGGTTGTCATCAGCCCCGTCCTCCCCTACTGCTTTCGCACTCTTCCTCCTCTTCTGTTGCCCTCTCAGTTTGCCGTTTGTGCGCCCAAGAAACCTGCGTTCACTCATGATCCGTCCGCGTGAAAGCCGAACGCTTAGATGTCCAAGTTCAGTTCAGCACAATCGATGTCAGACCACCTGGATTGTGAAGGAATCCCATGCATGCACGCAGGCTACCGGGCCACCATCACTTTTGAAGAACATTCGTCCCTGCCAGGTTTGGGCACAAAATGCTAATTTTTTTTCCCAAAACAAAATGTTTCATGTTCTGTGCATCAAAATTATTGTTAATTATCAAACTAAAATTTGTGGAAGTCTAGAAATATCATTTTCTTTAACAAAAATTATAATTTTTTTTTTAGCAAAATTAATAATATTTTGTTGTGGTGGGTGAATTGGAATATTATTGGGATAATATGCTCCCTGCTCGGTGAAGCCTCCACAGACCTCATGTCTGACCAGGAGACCACTCTATGCTCCCTGAGCGTTCGCTCTCCTGCGTGGCTACAACTAATAGCCAAGGAAGCAGTGCCAATCACAGCGAATGTGGCATGATGGCGACATGCTTTACCCGCCACGGTCCCTAAATGAGGTTCAGTCCTGCCTGCACTGTGTCCTGTCTCCAGAGGACACCCCGAGCTCTGATCCCATGGACTTATTGGTGAACACATTGGCAAGATCGAACCCAGTTTGCTTGGAGCACCCAATCACATCAAGCCTCTGGTGTAATGTCAGAGAGAGGATTCGGTGCAGCCTGTGGTGTGGTCGCATCCGAACAGCCCACTTCTGATGTCAGTGATTACATCCAACCTACCATCTGCCTAACTTCTCGTTGTCTTCTGCTGCTGTCAGTGCCGATGGTCCATGCTCATCTACTTTCTGTCCACCATCATATCACGTATGCTGCAGTTCTACTGCTGCCGTCGCCGGCCTAACCCTGCCAAACATCTGCCCTGTCCTAATTCTCCACCATGTGGCTTCTGCCTCTGCCCAACCACACCAGCCACACATCTCCTGGGTGCATACAGCATTTTATAGCGCTAGACGGTATTGCCGAGGCGTGACGTACTCTCTTGAGGGTGAACAAACATGAAACAACTTTCAAAATAGGGACCGTTCTTTTCACGACATTTTAAGCAATTGCTTCTTCAGTTTCAAATCAGTATGTATCATCTTGCTCTCTTAAAAAAGGATAATTTTTGGAAAGCTTGATAAAAAACCTTTGCAAATTCATTTTGGGAATGGCCAATTTTTAACTCCTAGTTGAGAAGTCATTAGAGCTTCAAATGTAGAAAGGCAAACCTGTTTTCAATAAAAAGGGATAATTTTTAGACTGTTTTTACAATTTAAGTGGCTGACAAAGTCTGATATTACAGTGTATGGTTAAATACGCTGCTGGTCACCACCAGTTACAGGGCCTTGAAAAAGTATTCATCCTCCTTAGACTTTTCCACGTTACACCCATAAACTTAAATCCATTTTATTAGAGATTTTAGGTCATACCAAGACTAAGTAACAAGTACTCGTGACATGTAAAGGAAATTATATCAGGTTTTATAATTGTTTTAAAAATATAAAACTCAAAATTATGAGGTGCATTTGTATTCTCCCCCTGTAGGCTGATACCCCTAGATGAAATCAAGAGTGACCAATCGCCTCCAGATGTCACATTATTAGTGCATTGTGTCCACCGGTGTGTGATTTCTTCTCAGTATAACTACAGCTGTTCTGTGAAGGTCTCAGAGGTTTCTTTGAGAACATTGGGGATTAAACAGCATCATGAAAACCAAGGAGCCCACCAGACTAGTCAAGGATAAAGCAGGGTTAGGTTATAAAAAAAGGCCCATGCTCTGAACATCTCACAGAGCATCAATCCACCATCCAAAAGTGGAAGAAGTATGGCAGAACTGCAAACCTATTAAGAACATGGCTGTCCACCTAAACTCATAGCCCAAGCAAGGAGAGCACGACGTAGAGAAGCAGCCAAGAGGCCAATGGTCACTGAGGAGGAGCTGCAGGGATCCACAGCTCAGGTGGGAAAATCTCTACAGGACAACTGATAGTCGCACATTCCACAAATCTGGCCTTTATGGAAGAGTGGCAAGAAGATAAGAAGAAAGACATTTCTAAAAGCCATAAGAAGTCCCATTTAGGGGACACAGCGAGCATGGGGGTTCTGGTCAGACGATGCGGAATGAGCACTTTTTGGGCTAAATGTAAAATTCTATGAGTGTGGCGGAAAACTAACACTGCACATCACCCTAAAAACACCATCCCCCACTGTCACACATGGTGGTGGCAGCATCATGCTGTGGGGAAGCTTTTCTTCAGCAGGGGCAGGGAAGCTGGTCAGAGGTGATGGGAAGACGGATGAGGCTAAATACAGGGAATCATGGAGGAAAACCTGTTAGAGGCTGTAAAAGACCTGAGACCGGGGAGTAGGTTCACCTTCCAGCAGGACAACGACCCTCAGCATCCTGCCAGAGCTACAATGGAGGGGTTAGAGCAGAGCATATTCCTGTGTGTGAACGGTACAGTCACCGTCCAGATCCAAATCCCAGAGAATCTGTAACAAGACGCGGAAATCACTGATCACAGACGTCTCCATCCAATGTCACTGAGCGAGAGGGCAAAATGTCACCTCTAGACGAGCAAAGCTGGAGAGACACACCCCAAAGACTGCAGAGAAAAGTGGAGAGACAGACCCCAAAAGACTGCAGAGAAAGGTGGAGAGACAGACCCCAATAGACTGCAGAGAAAAGTGGAGAGACAGACCCCAAAAGACTGCAGAGAAAGGTGGAAAGACAGACCCCAAAAGACTGCAGAGAAAAGTGGAGAGACAGACCCAAAGACTGCAGAGAAAGGTGGGAGAGACAGACCCCAATAGACTGCAGAGAAAAGTGGAGAGACAGACCCCAAAAGACTGCAGAGAAAGGTGGGAGAGACAGACCCAAAGACTGCAGAGAAAGGTGGAGACAGACCCCAAAGACTGCAGAGAAAGGTGAAGAGAGACAGACCCCAAAAGACTGCAGAGAAAGGTGGAGAGACAGACCCCAAAAGGCTGCAGAGAAAGAAGGGAGAGACAGACCCCAAAAGACTGCAGAGAAAGGTGAAGAGAGACAGACCCCAAAAGACTGCAGAGAAAGGTGGAGAGACAGACCCCAAAGACTGCAGAGAAAAGAGGAGAGACAGACCCAAAAGACTGCAGAGAAAGGGGGAGAGACAGACCCCAACAGACTGCAGAGAAAGGTGGAGAGACAGACCCCAACAGACTGCAGAGAAAGGTGGAGAGACAGATCCCAAAAGACTACAGAGAAAGGTGGAGAGACGACCCCAATGACTCAGAGAAATGTGCAGAGACAGACCCCAAAAGATGCAGAGAAAGTGGAGAGACAGACCCAAATACTGTAGAGAAAGGTGGTAGAGACATACCCAAAAGACTGCAGAGAGAAGGAGAGACAGACCAAGGACTGAGGAGGAGGCAGGACCACGCCAAAAACTACAGGAAACTGAGTGACATCCAAAACTGCAGGAAGAGTGGAGAAGATAGAAAAGACTTTCTAAAGTAAAGCCTTAGGGGAACAGCACATGGGTCTGCGAGAAGGGGAAAGACTCAAAAAATCATGAGTGGGCGGAAAAAAACTGCAAACAAAAACACATCCCCAGTCAAAAAGGTGGGCAGATCAGCGGGAAGCTTCCAGCAGGGAGGGAAGCGCAGAGTGAGGAAGAGGAAGAGCTAAAACAGGGAAAGGAGGAAAATGTAGAGGCGAAAAAGACTGAGAGGGGGAGGCCCCACAGACAAAAGACTGCCAGAGTAAATGGAGGAGACAGACCCTGTTGTGAAGGTAAGAGCAGACCAAACGAGAGAAAGAGGAAAGACACGACCTCAAAGACTGAGCGAGAGGGCAAAAGACTCAGAGAAAAGTGGAGAGACAACCCAAAGACTGCAGAGAAAGTGGAGAGACAGACCCAAAGACTGCAGAGAAAGGTGGAGAGACAGACCCAAAGACTGCAGAGAAAAGTGGAGAGACAGACCCCAAAAGATGCAGAGAAAGGTGGAAAGACAGACCCCAAAAGACTGCAGAGAAAGTGGAGAGAGACCCAAAGACTGCAGAGAAAGGTGGAGAGACAGACCCAAAGACTGCAGAGAAAGTGGAGAGACAGACCCCAAAAGACTGCAGAGAAAGGTGGGAGACAGACCCCAAAGACTGCAGAGAAAGGTGGAGACAGACCCCAAAAGACTGCAGAGAAAGGTGGAGAGACAGACCCAAAAGACTGCGAGAAAGGTGGAAGACAGACCCAAAGCTGCAGAGAAAGAAGGGAGAGACAGACCCCAAAAGACTGCAGAGAAAGGTGGAGAGACAGACCCAAAGACTGCAGAGAAAGGTGGAGAGACAGACCCCAAAGACTGCAGAGAAAGGAGAGAGACAGACCCCAAAGACTGCAGAGAAAGGTGGAGAGACAGACCCCAAAGACTGCAGAGAAAGGTGGAAGACAGACCCAAAAGACTGCAGAGAAAGGTGGAGAGACAGACCCAAAAGACTGCAGAGAAAGGTGGAGAGACAGACCCCAAAAGACTGCAGAGAAAGGTGAGACAGACCCCAAAGACGCGAAAGTGAGAGACAGACCCAAAGACTGCAGAGAAAGGTGGAGAGACAGACCCAAAAGACTGCAGAGAAAGGGGAGACAGACCCAAAAGACTGCAGAGAAAGTGGAGAGACAGACCCCAAAAGACTGCAGAGAAAGGTGAGAGACAGACCCAAAAGACTGCAGAGAAAGGTGGGAGAAGACCCCAAAAGACTGCAGAGAAAGGTGGAGAGACAGACCCCAAAAGACTGCAGAGAAAGGTGGAGAGACAGACCCAAAAGACTGCAGAGAAAGGTGGAGAGACAGACCCAAAAGACTGCAGAGAAAGGTGGGAGAGACAGACCCCAAAAGACTGCAGAGAAAGGTGGAGAGACAGACCCAAAAGACTGCAGAGAAAGGTGGAGAGACAGACCCAAAAGACTGCAGAGAAAGGTGGAGAGAGACCCCAAAAGACTGCAGAGAAAGGTGGAGAGACAGACCCCAAAAGACTGCAGAGAAAGGTGGAGAGACAGACCCAAAAGACTGCAGAGAAAGGTGGGAGACAGACCCAAAGACTGCAGAGAAAGGTGGAGAGACAGACCCCAAAAGACTGCAGAGAAGGTGGAGAGACAGACCCAAAAGATGCAGAGAAAGGGAAGACAGACCCAAAAGTGCAGAGAAAGGTGAAGAAGACCCAAAAGATGCAGAGAAGGGAAGACAGACCAAAAGACGCAGAAAAGCTGAGAGAAGACCAAAGACGCAAAAGGGGGGGGAGACAGACCCAAAAGACTGCAGAGAAAGGTGGAAGACAGACCCAAAGACTGCAGGAGAAAGTAGAGAAGACACCAAAGAGAGCAGAGAAAGGAGAAAAGCCGAAAAGACGCAAAAGTGGAGCAGACCAAAAGATGCAGAGAAAGGTGGAGAAGACCAAAAGACTCAGAAAGAAGCAGCCCAAAAGACTGCGAGAAGTGAGACAGACCCCAAAAGACTGCAGAGAAAGGTGGAGAGACAGACCCCAAAAGACTGCAGAGAAAGGTGGAGAGAAGACCCAAAAGACTGCAGAGAAAGGTGGAGAGACAGACCCCAAAGACTGCAGAGAAAGGTGGAGAGACAGACCCCAAAAGACTGCAGAGAAAGGTGGAGAGACAGACCCCAAAAGACTGCAGAGAAAGGTGGAGAGACCCAAAAGACTCGAGGAAAGTGGGAGAGACACCAAAAGACTGCAGAGAAGTGGAGAGACAGACCCCAAAAACTGCAGAGAAAGTGGAGAGACAGACCAAAGACTGCAGAGAAGGTGAGAGACAGACCCCAAAAGACTGAGAGAAAGGGGAAGACAGACCCAAGGACTGCAAGAAAGGGGGAGACAACCCCAAAAGACTGCAGAGAAAGTGGAGAGACAGACCCCAAAAGACTGCAGAGAAAGGTGGAGAGAGACCCAAAAGATGCAAAAGGAGACGACCAAGAGCAGAAAAGTGGGAGAGACAGACCCCAAAAGACTGCAGAGAAAGGTGAGACGACCCAAAGACTGCAGAGAAAGGTGGAAGAGACCCAAAAGACTGAGGGAAAGTGGAAAGAGACACCCAAAAGACTGCAGAGAGATGGAGAACGACAAAAGACTGAAGAAGGGAGGACAGACAAATGCAGAGAAGGGAGAAACAAGACTGCAGAGAAAGGGGGAAGACCAAAAGCGAGAGAAGGAAAACCAAAAGGGAGAGAAAGGAGAGAGGAAGACAAAAAGGAAAGGAGAAGACCAAAGATGCAGAGAAAGGGGGAGAACCCAAAGACTGAGAAGGAAGAGACCAAAAGAGAGAAGGTGAAGACCCAAAAGCAGAAAGGGAGAACCAAAAGATAGAGAAAGGGAGAAGACCAAAAGATGAAGAAGGGGGAGACCCAAAAGCAGGAAGGAGAAAGACCCAAAGATGCAGAGAGTGAAGAGACAAAGAGGAGAAGGTGGAGAAGACCCAAAAGAGAAAGGTGGAGACAGACAAAAGCGAGAAAGGGGGAGAAGACCAAAAAGAGAGAAAGGGGAGAGAAGACCAAAAGACGCAAAGTGGAAAGACCAAAGCGAAAAGGGAGAGAGAAGAAGAAAGGTGGAGAGAAGACCAAAGGAAAAGGGGGAGAAACCAAAAGAAGAAAGGGAGACAAAAACGAGAAGGAAAAGAGCAGAGAAAGGAGAGAAGACCAAACCAGAAGGGAGCAGCCAAGATGAAGAAAGGGGAGAGACCCAAAAGACTGAGAGAAAGGAGAGAGACCAAAAGAAGAGAAGTGGAGAAGACCAAAAGACTGGAGAAGGGAAGCAGACCAAAGATGCAGAGAAGGTGAGAGAGACCAAAAGATGCAGAGAAGGTGGGAGAGACCCAAAAGAGAGAAAGGGGGAGACAGACCCAAAAGATGAGAGAAAGGTGGAGAGAGACCCAAAAGAGCAGAGAAAGGTGGAGAAACCCCAAAGACTAGAGAAAGGTGGAGAGGAGACCCAAAAGACTGCAGAAAAGGTGGAGAGACGACCCCAAAAGACTGCAGAGAAGGTGGAGAGACAGACCCCAAAAGACCAGAAAAGGGGGAGAAGACCAAAAGACTGAGAAAGGTGGAGAGACAACCCAAAAGACGGAGAAAGGTGGAGAGACAGACCCCAAAAAGCAGAAAGTGGAGAAGAGACAAAAGACTGCAGAGAAAGGTGGAGAAAGACCCAAAAGAGCAGAGAAAGGTGGAGAGAGACAAAAGGCGAGAAAGGGAGAGAAGACCCAAAAGACTGAGAGAAAGGGGAGGACAACCCCAAAACTGCAGAAAAGGTGGAGAGAAGACCCAAAAGACTGCAGAGAAAGGTGGAGAGACAGCCCAAAGACTGCAGAGAAAGGTGGGAGAAGACCCAAAAGACTGCAGAGAAAGGTGGGAGAAGACCCAAAAGACTGCAGAGAAGGAGGAAAGACAGACCAAAGACGCAGAAAAGTGAGAGAACCAAAGATGCAGAAAAGGGAGAGACAGCCCAAAAGACAGAAAAGGGGAGAGACGACCCAAAAGATGCAGAGAAAGGGGAGGAGAGAGA
>JARQOD010003673.1:2610-62381 GCA_033576555.1 Oophaga sylvatica | reverse complement strand
TGTAAATTTTGCTGTAAAAATGAGAAATCGCTGGTCAACTTTTAACCCTTATAATTTCCTAACAAAAAAAATTTTGTTCCAAAATTGTGCTGATGTAAAGTACACATGTGGGAAATGTTATTTATTAACGATTTGTGTGACATATTTCTCTGTTTTAAGGGAATAAAAATTCAAAGTTTGAAAATTCCACAATTTTCAAAATTTTTGCCATATTTGCATTTTTTTCAAAAATAAGCGCAAGTTATATTGAATAAATTTTACCACTAACATTAAGTACAATATGTCACGAGAAAACAATCTCAGAAGATCCATTGGAGCGTTCCAGAGTTATAACCTCATAAAGAGACAGTGGTCAGAATTGTAAAAATTGGCCCGGTCATTAACATGCAAACCACCCTGGGGGTTAAGGGGTTAAAATTGTTGCACTGAATTCCTTCTACGGCCCTTGTGCTGCAGTGTCTACTGCGAGCTGCACAATGTGTCAACTGATCGTCAGTCAACTTGTTTTAACCTTTTCCTGACGCTGGGTGTAATAGTACATCGATGTCAGGCTCCCTCCTTTGATGTGGGCTCCAGCGCTGAGCCCACATCTTTCCGAACACATGTCAGCTGTTTTTTTTATTTTTTTTTTATAAACTTCTTTATTAGATGATTTGACATATTAATATGCAATCAAATATATATCAAAACCATACATTATATGCATATATCTTGAAAATACAATGTTGCTCTCATCCAATTTCAATTTAATCTTTTGAATGTTACAACAATACTTCATTCGAACCATATACAGAACTAGCAATGAAACAATAAACAAATATTATGACCTCAATATCCCCAAGTTACCAGCTACATCCTCAAGATGGTACCATATTGTACCCTTAAATGCTACCATTAATTGATTGATCTCTGCTTGTGAATAACTACATTCAATAAAAGTCCTCCATTTTTTGAAAAATTTTTCAGTATTCTTTTCTTTTTGGGATTCTGTATCTATTTTGTCCATCAACATTAGGATTTTATAGTATCTATCAGTTCTGAAACACTCGGTGGTTTCTTCTCCAGCCAGTGTCTCAAGATACATTTCTTAGCTGCCAGCAGAACAATATGTACAGCATCGGGAGCACTATATATTTTATTATTTGATTCACTTATCAGGCTAATGAACTGAAAAACACATGCCTGTACATTTTTGGGTATCTCAACCTTCCAGATTCTCTGTATGTATTTAATTACCTCAGACCAGAATGTTTGAATAATTGGGCATTCCCACAAACCATGTAATAAATTGGCCCTGTGTAGACTACATTTTGGACAGCTAGTGAGATAGTGAGCAGGTGCACCATTGTAGGTAAGATTAAAAGCGTATATCGCTTGGTGTATCAGTTTATAATGCATCTCTCTCCACTGCTCATTAATCATTACCTTTCTTATTTTTTTCCATCCGATCAGTATTTTGTTACCTAAGTCTTCATCTGGAATGGATTTATACCAGGTTTTAAATATTTTTGAGCACCATGGTGACTGAATCTGGACACGAATATAGTCATAGATGCTGGAAAGCGATTCCAGGTCTGTACTCTGCCCCATCATGGAATCAAAATTGTTTATTCTTTCTGCCTTCCCCAGGTCTTTCACCAAATTTGTGTAATGTGTCATAATTTGTAGGAATTGAAAGTATTGATTATTTTGTAATCCAAATTTGCCCGAAAATTCAGACCAACTCAATAATCTTCCCTCTGCCGGTTGTAAGATATCCCCCAGAACCCCGATTCCTTTTTCCTTCCATTCCTTAAAAAGTTTATTTTGTGTTCCTTGTGAAAAGTTCAGGTCTTTCCAAATCATCAAATATTTGGAGACACAGAAAGGGAGATTGAACAGTTTCCTAATAGCTTTCCATGCTCCCAATGTATCTCTGAGCAAACTGCTTGCTTTTACATAGTTTGGTAGATGAGCAAATTTTGTATGTAAGATTGTGTTGAGGTTCAAAGGACTGGCTAGTTCCTTCTCCAGCGCTAGATTGGAAAAATATGATGTGTCCTGTAGCCAGTCCCTAATGTGTCTCATCAAAGCTGACAAATTATATATTCTAATCAAGGGCATCTGCATTCCCCCATCATCTTTTTTCAAAGCCAGTTTACTGTAAGCAATCCTTGGCCTTTGCCTTGCCAAATAAACTTAGTGAAGGCCGATTGTAATTTTTTCGTGTCAGAGTGCTTTAATAGTAAAGGAATGGTCTGCATTGGATATAAAAGTCGTGCAAAGCTAACCATTTTTAGCAAGTGCATTCTCCCAAACAACGAGACGTTTAGATTTCTCCATCTTTCCAATTCTAACAATATTTTTTCAATTAAACTAGAATAATTTAATCTATATAGAGATCTAGCATCTCTACCTATTTTCACCCCTAAGTAGGTTATATGTTTCTGTGCTACTGAGACTCGAGCAGTTATCTCAGGATCAACTATTTTTTTTTCAGATATAAGAGCTGGCATTTACTTACATTTATTTTGTATCCTGAAAATGAGCCAAAATATGTCAATTTATCGAGTAATCCCTGTAAGTGTCTCCCAGGGTCTTCCATAAACAACAGCATATGTCTGCAAAACATGTTAGTTTAACTTCTACATCCCCCATCTTTATGCCTTCGAAACACTCTGAATTAATCAAATATCGGGCAAGAGGTTCTATGGCTAAGTTGAACAATAACGGTGATAGTGGGCACCCCTGCCTTGTTCCCTTTTGTAGGTGAATTGTGTCAGATAGAAAACCTGGAGTGTAAATCTTGGCCTGCGGTGCAGTATACAAAGCTGTAAGATAATTTCTAAAAGTCCCCGTTATTCCAAACTTATCCAATAATTATATAACCATCCCCATTGTATGTTATCGAAAGCTTTCTCAGCATCTAGTGCCAAGAGAGCTGAATTTTCCTTCCCTTTCTCTTCCCGATAGAGACTATCTTGGACCGCTAATACTGTTCTAATATTAAATACCGCTGCCCGTTTTTTTATGGAGCCTACTTGGTGTGAACCGATCAATTCTGGTAACAATTCAGCAAGTCTATCCGCCGATATTTGTGACAGAATTTTTATATCCTGGTTTATCAGCGAAATTGGTCTATATGACCCTGGCTCTTTCTCATCTTTTCCTTGTTTGTGAAGAACTTTAATATAGGCCATGTTTCCCGAGTCTAGCAAAATTTTGTTTTGTAACGTGAAATTAAAAACTTCGACTAGAGTATTAGTTATATCATCCTTCAACAATTTATAGAATTCCCCTGGAAGTCCATCCGGGCCAGGGGCCTTATTATTCTTCAAATTTGTTATTGTTTTGACTATTTCTTCTTTCTTTATTAATCCGTTTAAAGTATCTCTGTCTGTTTCATTAAGCTGAGGCAACTGTAAGGAGTCAAGAAAGCGAATCCCTTCCGCCATATTCGGGTCTCCATTTTTGTATAAGGCTGAATAGAAATTGCTAAGAATTTTATTTATTTTTTTGGGGTCACCCTGTATAATACCCTCAGAGTCTCTTAAATTATTTATATAAGGGATGTGCCTTTTACCTCTAGCCATTTTTTCCAAAAGAGATCTGGCCTTATTCCCAGATTTAAAGAATTCTGCCGATTTTCTATGCCTTGTTAATTTTTCTGATCTTTCCAACCACAGGTCAAATTCTGATTTGGATTGTAACCACCTATCTCTATTAGAAACTGATGGATTATTGATATATTCTGTGTACCTTACTCTAGTTTTCTGACTTGCTTCACTATAGGCTATCCTCGTTTTCTTTTTAAAGAATTGACATATCCAATTATTCTCCCCCTCAAAACAGCCTTTGCTGTATCCCAGTATAAATGCACTGAATCCCTATGTTCTCTATTATCTAATTCATATTCTAACCACCAATTTTTTATGATTTTTTGAAAATTTTCATCTTGTGCCAAGAACGTCAGAAATCTCCATAAAATATCAGAGCCTTTTGGGAAAGTGTCCTGCAAGGATAACGAGACCGGGGTATGATCCGAAATAATTAGATCCAGAATGTTATTATCATTCAACCTATTCACTAAGTCTTGAGAGATCAGAAAATAATCTATTCTAGACCAAGAGTTGTGAACCTGTGAAAAATGAGTAAATTCTCGTTCTATTGGATGAGATGTACGCCAATATCTATCAACCCTGTGCTTTCTAGGAATGGTGCCACCACTCTGTCACTTGATCTACTACTGTCTGTCTGTTTCACTCTAGATCTATCTTCAATATTACTCACAACTGTGTTAAAGTCACCACCAATGATTATCTTTTCCTCCTCTTCTTCCAATATTTGAGTTTCCAGCTCTCTAAAAACCTTTATTGTTCCCATTTGGAGCATATATGTTATATAATCTAACCCTGCCCACCGGGGTGTCTAATAATGCTCTTATTTTCCTTCCAGATTTATCTGAATCCCAAGATATTATTTTACAGTTCGCCTGTTTGCTTATTAAAATCAGTACTCCTGCTTTCCTATTCACAGACGGAGATCCCAAAACAGATCCCACCCACATTTTATCCATCCTGCAGAAATCTTGCTCTTTTAAGTGCGTTTCTTGTAGCATCGCAATGTCTACTTTAAGTTTCTTAAGGTGTCTCAAAACCATCATTCTTTATGTGGGGATTGAAGCCCTTTGACATTCCATGTTACTACTTTCATATTAAATGTATAAAAAGAAATAAAAAAATTAAAAAAAAATTACCAGTTTTAACCAAACAGTCTGTTGAATTAAACAGTTTAAAACCTAAACAGAGTATTAAGTCTTTTTCTGACTTCACTTTTTTCGTACATGTATCTGTGGGCACTCTGTAAACCCACCCTTTCTTTCACCAAAACTAGACTACTTTAGAACCCAATAAATCAAAGGAAAATAGGAAGCTTATACCATAAAATGAAAAAGTTTATTAGGATATATTAAAATACATATTAAAATGAAAATATAAATGGGGATAACATATGCAAAAAAATGGCCTAAACAAGGAGGTATCAATAATGGATAATATTATTGGACTGCATATACATATATCAGCACTATGAGTATGATATTCAAAGCCCTAATGGCCACAAAATGCGGAGCTTAATATATTATACAGCTTCCAAATGTAAAAGTTCTCATATATATCATAAAAATATTAACATGTCCGCTGAAATGCATAGCATTATCCAAAAAGAGGTATACAAGCGGTTCCTCCTATCATGAATTAGTATCCTATGCGATTCTCTAGCAGGTGCAACAAAGTGCAATAATAGTGCAGCAAGTGCTTAAAATGGCTAATCATATACCCAGTGCAAAAAAGCAATGAAGCATGGAAATTCACTAATAGGAAGACCGTACCTGAGTGTGGCCGTGCACCCCTACTTTAGAACCCAGCCTCCATCTCCTCCATTTTATTCCCCGAAATCAAACATATCATACAATTTAATATTTTGCAATGGTTGCCTTAGAAGAAAAAGAAAAACAACAAATTTTGCCATCCCCTCTTCCTTAACCCCTTAACGACCAAGCCATTTTGTAGGTTAAAGACCAGGCCAATTTTTACAATTCTGACCACTGTCACTTTATGTGCTTATAACTCTGGAACGCTTCAACAGATCTTGGCGATTCTGAGATTGTTTTCTCGTGACATATTGTACTTCATGATAGTGGTAAAATTTCTTCAATATAACTTGCGTTTATTTATGAAAAAAACGGAAATATGGCAAAAATTTTGAAAATTTTGCAATTTTCAAACTTTTAATTTTTATGCCATTAAATCAGAGAGATATGTCACAAAAAATAGTTAATAAATAAAATTTCCCACATGTCTACTTTACATAAGCACAATTTTGGAACCAAAATTTTTTTTTGTTAGGAAATTATAAGTGTTAAAAGTTGACCAGCAATTTCTCATTTTTCCAACAAAATTTACAAAACCATTTTTTTAGGGACCACCTCACATTTGAAGCGAATTTGAGGGTCAATATGACAGAAAATACCCAAAAGTGACACCATTCTAAAAACTGCACCCCTCAAGGTGTTCAAAGCCTCATTCAAGAAGTTTATAAACCCTTTAGGTACTTCACAAGAATTGAAGCAATGTGGAAGGAAAAAATGAACATTTAACTTTTTTTCCCAAAATTTTTCTTTCGACACAATTTTTTTAAATTTTACCAAGGGTATCAGTAGAAAATGAACCACAATATTTGTTGTACAATTTCTCCTGAGTACACCGATACCCCATGTGTGGGGTAAACCACTATTTGGGCGCATGACAGAGCTCGGAAGGGAAGCAGCGCCATTTGACTTTTTTGGCTGGAATTGAGATTGGACGCCATGTCGCATTTGGAGAGTCCCTGTGTGCCTAAACATTGGAAACCCCCACAAGTGACCCCATTTTGGAAACTAGACCCCACAAGGAACTTATCTAAATGTGTTGTGAGAGCTTTGAACCCCCAAGGGCCTCACAGAAGGTTATAACGTAGAGCCGTAAAATTAAAAAATCATATTTTTTCCACAAAAATGATCTTTTCATCCCAATTTTTATTTTCCAAAGGATAAAAGGAACCCAAAAGTTATTGTACAATTTGTCCTGAGTACGCTGATACCCCATATGTGGGGGTAAACCACTATTTGGGTGCATGGCAGAGCTTGGAAGGGAAGCAGCGCCATTTGACTTTTTTGGCTGGAATTGAGATTGGATGCCATGTCGCATTTGGAGAGTCCCTGTGTGCCTAAACAATGGAAACCCCCCACAAGTGACCCCATTTTGGAAACTAGACCCCCCAAGGAAATTATCTAGATGTGTGGTGAGAGCTTTGAACCCCCAAGGGCTTCACAGAAGGTTATAACGTAGAGCTGTGAAATTAAAATCATATCTTTTCCACAAAATGATCTTTCACCCAATTTTTATTTTCCAAAGTAACAGGACCCCAAAAGTTATTGTGCAATTTGTCCTGGTACGCTGATACCCATATGTGTGGGAACCACTATTTTGACGCTGGCAAGTCGGAAGGGAAGGAGCACATTTTTAAATGCAGACTTTGATGGAATGGTCTGCGGGTGTCATGTCGCGCTTGGAGAGCCCATGATGTGCCTAAAGAGTAGAAACCCCCCACAAGTGACTCCATTTTGGAAACTAGACCCCCCAAGGAACTTATCTAGATGTGTGGTGAGCACTTTGAACCCCCAAGTGCTTCACAGAAGTTTATAACGTAGAGCCGTGAAAATAAAAAAATCATATTTTTTTCCACAAAAATAATCTTTTTGCCCCCAAATTTTTATTTTTATAAGGGTAACAGGAGAAATAGGACCCCAAAAGCTATTGTGCAATTTGTCCTGAGTACGCTGATACCCCATATGTGGG
This sequence comes from Oophaga sylvatica, assembly GCA_033576555.1. Classification (NCBI taxonomy): domain Eukaryota; kingdom Metazoa; phylum Chordata; class Amphibia; order Anura; family Dendrobatidae; genus Oophaga; species Oophaga sylvatica. Next base: position 55,005 of record JARQOD010003673.1, on the reverse strand, counting down.
GGGGAACCACTATTTTGACGCATGGCAGAGCTCGGAAGGGAAGGAGCACATTTTTAAATGCAGACTTTGATGGAATGGTCTGCGGGTGTCATGTCGCGCTTGGAGAGCCCATGATGTGCCTAAAGAGTAGAAACCCCCACAAGTGACCCCATTTTGCAAACTAGACCCCCCAAGGAACTTATCTAGATGTGTGGTCAGCACTTTGAACCCTCAAGGGCTTCACAGAAGTTTATAACGTAGAGCCGTGAAAATAAAAAAAATCATATTTTTTTCCACAAAAATGACCTTTTTGCCCCCAAATTTTTATTTTTATAAGGGTAACAGGAGAAATAGGACCCCAAAAGTTGAAGTGCATTTTGTCCTGAGTACGCTGAATACCTCATATGTGGGGGGGAACCACTGTGATCGCCTTACTGCGATCTTTGGGAGGCAGAATGAACAAATCCACAAAAGGTGAAGAATTGGTTTTCTTTTTTACGCCGTTCCTCGTGCGGTATTAGTGATTAGGCGACTTTATTCCTCGGGTCGGTGCGAATACAGCGATACCAGATTTACACCCTTTTTTCATGTTTAGCTTCTGTCACACTCTAAAAGACGCTTTTTTTTGGAATAATTTTTTGTAAGAAATTTTTGCATCGCCGTATTTTGAGAGCTATAATTTTTCCATATTTCGGCCGACAGAGTTATCTGTGGGCTTATTTTTTGCGGGACGAGCTGACGTTTTTATTGGTACCATATTCGGGCAGATAACGTTTTTTGATCGCTTCCTATTCCGATTTTTGTGGAAGCAGAATGAACAAAAACCAGCAATTCAGGAATTTTTTTTTTTCCTCCGTTGCGCGTGTGGTAAAATTGATAAAGCAGCTTTATTCTTCGCGTCACTACGATTACAGTGATACCTCATTTATATATTTATGTTTTGGCGTTTTTTACACAATAAAAAGTTTTATAGAAAAAATAATTATTTTTGCATCAGTTTATTCCGCGAGCTATAACTTTTTTATTTTTTCGCTGATGATGCTGTATAGCAGCTTGTTTTTTGCTGGACAAGATGACGTTTTCAGCGGTACCATGGTTATTTATATCCCACTTTTTGATCGCGTGTTATTGCACTTTTTCCAAGCTGTATGATGATACCGCTTGGAAAAAGTATAATTTACTACTTTTTTGTGTTTTTTTTTTACGGCTTTCACTGAAGGGGTTAACTAGGGATACGCTTTTATTGATGGGATTTTTACGGACGCGGCGATACCAAACATGTGTGTTTTTTTTTTTTTTTATTACATAAAAATGTGTATTTATTAGGGGATTTTTTTAAAATTATTTTTTAATATTTTTTTTACAATTTTTTTTTAAAAAAATGCTTTTTTTTACTTGTCCCTTTATGGGACTTTCACTTTTTTACTTTTTATTGCAGTAACAATGCATTGCAATGCTCCAGCATTGCAATGCATTGTAACTATAGTGAAAGCTGCTGTGACCATGATCACAGCAGCTTTCCGTAGCTACATGACCCGGAGGTTGTCATGACAACCCCCGGGTCATCAAGGCAGAGATCGGGCCCTGCAAATATGTTGCAGGGCGCCGATCTGAGGCAGAGGGAGCTCCCGACCCTCTGCCTCCCCCCCTGAGCGCTGGCCACTGCACTGATCGCGCTGGAGAAGCTGAAATTTCAGCCTCTCCTGCGCGATCACTGCTGTGTTTGGTCAGTCACATTGACTGACCAATCACAGCGCTGTGGGTGCGGGGACTGACGGCAAAGGTCCCTGCACCGCTTGCCGTGCCTGTCAGCTGTCTGTGACAGCTGTCGGCACTGAACTACCACTGCGTGCTTACACGCAGTGGTAGTTCAAAGGGATGACTTGCACAGTCCGTCCTGGTGCCGGAACTGACATCCTACCATGACAGACTGTGCACGTCAATGGACATTAAGGGGTTAATACGACAGATTGTTATAATCTCTCTCCAACTGAGTCTCAGTCAGGGACTCGTCCGCCATTATTCTGAAGCAACTTCTTCATATACTGTATTCTCTGGCCAAGTCCGGTGCATTAAAGGATTCTGTACCTCCTTCTGGGGGAAATATCTTCAGAGTAGCAGGAAATTGCAGCGCAAATCTAATCTTTTTTCCCACCAGTTCAGTACACAGATCACTAAATGCTCTCCTTTTCTTTGTGACTTCTACGGAATAATCGTTTATTCATATATATTCGTTAATATGTTGGGCCCCATGGATGCTGCTCCAGTGTGTGATCTGCCCCATTTACAATGCTCCTGTATTATTTGTGCCCCGTGTATTAGGGGTCGAGTTCCCGCTCCTGCACAAGGGGAATCTCGAGCTATCCCCACTGCGGTCTCCCATCCGTCTCTGGCCACAGTGGAACCTGCTCAGCAGAGACGTCGGTCCCAGCGTCTCGCTAAGTCTAGTGCTGTGCAGAGGATGACTGCTGCCTCTCCAGGTCCTGCCATTGTAGCCATTGTAGGTTAGCGGCAAGCAGACTCAGTTGGGACTAAGTCCTGTGTTTTCCTTTCTGAGCATGCCCAGGGTAAGATCTCTCATAGGAGATCAGGGGTCACATGCTCAGCTACTGCAGCAGCTCCTATTGGTCTGCCAGGAAGGTCCTGAAACTACATGTGTTCTTGTATAGTTTCTCATTGATCCTTTTCTGGTAGGTCCTGTAGGTGTTACTATAAAAGGGTGGCATGGCCGTGCCATCATGCGCTAGTGTCAATTGCATCATGTGCTTTGCGCCAGTGTGATCTTGCACGCATGTGGTTAGGGCTCGGCTGAAATAAGCCCCTAGAATACCAGCACCTCCGGTGAGGAGATTGTATGCACGTGTTTAGGGCTTGGCTGAAAAAAGCCCCTAGAATACCGGCTTCTCCGGTGAGGAGATTGTCTGATTGCGTTGCTGATTGCATTACCACGGACTGCTGTCCGCACAGCAGGTGTCTGTGCATCCCTGTGAAGTTAACAGGACACAGTCAATATCTCTGCGTCTCTATATTTGCGACTCTGTGAAGTAACAGAGTTCGCCTATACTGCCATCTGGCTAGCAGCAGGCTCTGACTGCACGGTGGACTCCGGTCTGCGAACGCACCCACTATTTATATTTATCTGGTGCGTTCCGCAGATCCTAACACCGTGGATGATGCTCCAGTGTCTTATGGGCCAAAAACATGCACCAAATATATTGGGCTCCATTATTAATGATCCAGTGTATAATGGGCCACGTAAATGCTGCTCCAGTGTCTGCTGTCCCCCATTTACAATGCTCCAGTATATGATGGGCCCCATGGATGATGCTCCAGTGTCTTATGGGCCATAATCATGAACTAAATATATTGGGCCCCATTATTAATGATCCAGTGTATAATGGGCCCCGTAAATGCTTCTCCAGTGTCTGCTGTCCCCCATTTACAATGCTCCAGTTTATGAAAGTCCCCATGGATGATGCTCTAGTGTCTTATGGGCCAAAATCATGCACCAAATATATTGGGCCCCATTATTAATGATCCAGTGTATAATGGGCCCCGTAAATGCTGCTCCAGTGTCTGCTGTCCCCCATTTACAATGCTCCAGGTGTGAGGGTGGCACACAGCAGGCATCCGTTCACTGCCACCACTATAATACCTGAATTTGTGCCCTGATGTGAGGATGGCACACAGCGGGCTCCATACAATGCCACCACCATAATACCGGACTATGTGCCCTGGTGTGAGGGTGGCACACAGCAGGCTCCGTAAAATGGTGGCTTTATAATATACAGGACTATGTGCCCTGGTTTGACGGTAGCAAACAGCAGGCACCCGTACAATGGGTCGACTATAATATGCAGGAATATATGCTTGGTGTGAGGGTGGCACACAGCAGGCTCCGTACAATGCCACCACTATAATGCAAAACTATGTGTATATTTAGTGTGTATATGGCATATGTGTATGTAGCATATATATGGTGAATGTGTATTTGTGACTCACGCATGCATAGTGCATGTATGTTTGTCTGTATGTACACAATTATACTGCAAATATAGATGTTAGCGTAGAATATATAAACAAAAAACAGCAAGAGAAAAGACGGACGTCACCGCTAGTACTGTTGGAAACCTTTGCTGCCGGTATTACACCATGTTGCAGACTTTGCCTCCTGATCTCGGGTGCATATCCAAGAAACAACAATGTGATGAGATTCCAGCAAGAAGAAATCAGATAGCACTCACCGATCTTGTGAAGAAAATCCGCTCTTTATTGATAAAACAGCATGGTGGCCGGGGGAGTGAGAGGAGGAGTGAGCACAAGATTGACGGCTGTTTCGTGCATACTGCATGATCCATCTTGCCTCCCGTCTAAGTAGGAGTTTATGCAAATTACCGCCCTGTTGGGGCAGGGTCACTCTCTCTAAACCTGCAAACGATAGAACATTGGGATCTCCTGCGTGTGACTCTTTTATGTGATTGATTAATAAACAGGGTACCCCTTTACCCGACAAGACAGATTTGTAATGCTCTCTGAATTGTACATACAACGGCCGTATAATTTTCCCTATATAGTAATGTTTGCACGGGCAGAAAATAACATATACAACGAAATCAGTTTTACATGAAATGAATTCAGACACTACATGACACTGCCCCCGTGAATAACCCTATCCGTCAGATGAAACTTACAATATGGGCAATGACCACATCTATAATTACCTTTGGGGATTCCTGCATGTAACCAGTTTTTGTCATCTTTCCCTAAACGGTTATGGACCAAAATGTCCTTCAGTCTTGTACTGCGTTTACATGAGATCAGAGGTCCCCTTGCAGCAATTTCTGCAAATTTCTTGTCCCTTTCTAGGATATGCCAGTTTCTCCTTATGGAGTCACAAATTTGGCGATCCATAGAACCATACTGGAAGGAAAATGTGACGTTTTTTTCTTTTCTCTTAACAATATTGCTTCCCTCAGAACCTATCCTCCCGATTGGTCCCTCTTTATTAACTCTATCCAGAGCTGTGCTCAACAATATATCCGGATATCCGTTCTGTCTAAACCTATTACATAGCTCCATGGATAGTGTTTCGTAACCTTCACTGGTCTTATTAGCCCGTAGCACCCTGAGAAATTGGCTTTATGGCAGGGATTTTTTTGCTTGAGGTGGATGAAAACTTCTGTAATGCATCATGGAATTCGTTATTTTTGGTTTCCTAAACAAGGATGTACATACAGCCCCATTTATGATCTTGAATGAAACATCAAGAAACTCCAATTATGGGCCACCAAAAATGGACGTAATTGACATGTTCATGGTGTTTTGGTTGAGTTGGGACACAAAGGCTTCAAAAGTATCCCTAGAACCATCCCATACCATGAAGATACCATCAACATACCATCAACATATCTATGATATAATCTGATATGTTTGAGAAAATCATTATTAGCTGAATAGACAAATCTCTCCTCAAACAGGCCAAGAAATAAATTTGCAAAGGTACATGCTGCCGAGTCCCCATTGCAGTCCCAACATTTTGTAGGTATCACGTCTCCATGAACATGAACGTATTGTGTGTAAGCACAAAATTAACCCCTTCACACACAAAATCAATAAAGTTCTGTTCTTTATCAGTAGTGCCCAAAATTTTTATTTTAACAGTGTTGGGGGTCGAGTTCCCGCTTCTGCACAAGCGGAATCTCGAGTCGTCCCTGCTGCGGTCTCCCATCCGTCTCCGGCCGCAGTGGACTCTGCTCAGCTTAGACATTAGTCCCAGCGTCTCACCCAGTCTTACATTGTGCAGAGGATTACTGCTGCCTCTCCAGGCTCTGCTATTGTAGCCAGTAATGGTTAGCGGCGAGCAGAGGTCTTTAGGACAAAGTCCTTGCTTTCCCCTTCAGAGCATGCCCAGAGTAAGATCTCTCATTGGAGATCAGGGGTCACATGCTCAGGTACTGCAGCAGCTCCTATTTGTTCGCCAGGAAGGTCCTGAAACCACTTGTGTCCTGGAGCAGTTTCCTATTGGTCCTTATCTGGCAGGTCCTGTAGTTGCTACTATAAAAGGGTGGCATGGTCGTGCCGCCATGCGCTAGTATCAATCACATTATGTGCTTTGCGCCAGGGTGATCTTGCACGCATATGTTAGGGCTCGGCTGAAATAAGCCCCTAGAATAACGGCACCTCCGGTGAGGAGATTGTATGCACTTGTTTAGGGCTCAGCTGAAATAAGCCCCTAGAATACCGTCTTCTCCTGTGAGGAGATTGTCCGATTGCGTTGCTGATTGCGTTTCTACGGACTGCTGTGTCTTTGCATACCTGTGGAGTTAATAGGACACAGTCCATATTTCTGCGTCTCTACCTTAGCGGTGGTGGTGTAACAGAGTTTGCTTATATCACCATATAGGGCCACAGTGTCTACAGTTGCGACTCTGTGAAGTAACAGTTCGCCATACCGCCATCCTACTAGCAGCAGGCTCTGCCTGCACAGTGGACCCCGGCTGCGAACTCACTGATTATTTATATTTATTTTGTGCGTTCCGCCATCCCTAACTTAATACTAGCGCCAGGGTCTGGCTAGTAAAATGGTGTACGACCAGCGTCTACTGCAGGACATCCAGCAGCTAGAGGGTAGGTTGGCGGCTCTTGAGCGCACAACCTCAGCTGTGGATGTTACCGCAGTCGCTGTTCAGGCTGCTAGCGTGGCTGCAGCCAGTGTGTCCACTGCCACCTCTGCCCCCACATTATTCCACTTCCAGACAAGTTCGCTGGTGACAGCAAGCAATGTCGTGGATTCGTGAGTCAGTGCTCTATACAACTCGAGCTTCTGGCTGCACGTTTCCCCAAGGATCGGGCACAAGTGGGCTTTGTAATATCTCTTCTGTCGGGCAGAGCATTGGAGTGGGCCACCCGCTGTGGGAGCATGACGACCGTGATATACGTTGCGTTGATAAGGTGTAACAATGCATGACCCTTTTTATTCAAGATGGAGTCCAGATATTCTCGTGGTCAATATGCTGCTTTGCTTTCACCTGAACAATTGGGTAAGTTTTATACCGTATATAGTGTACGACGTATTGTCTCGTACTGTCCGAGTCTGTGTTTTGTATATAAGTGGCACATTTCATTCTTTCTTATTTAAGAAGCGGGAGTCCATTCCGGCTACCCCTATGAGAACAAGTTCATTACGCAGAACCTGTTAGAGGATAGCAACTCTGCTAGCGAGCGACGTCCATCCAGCTCTCACCATTCTGTCACAGGCAAGAAACCTATAGCTATATCAGATGTTTTAAACCTATGTATCTAGACGGGGAATTAAATACATTTTCTCATACAGATACATCTCGACTCCAGGCGGAGTGGGTGGTTGGAAACACTGCAGCGGCTGAGCCGCTCGAGCATCGCTATTCTGATGTTGAGATCGTGGAGGATCCCAGGATTCAGATGTCGAGTTCGTAGAACCAGACTATAATCCTCTAACTCGTGCGATACCCTGCGCTCCTAAAAGATGGGGTGATTCGATAAGCACACAGCGCAGGAATAGAAAAGGTAGCGGGTCCTTGAAACACGCGCGAAATGTGTTTGTATCCTCTGTAGCCTGCTTCACCCTGATAACTACTAGATATATTTTATTTACGCGCGTTACGGTAGCTTTGTGAATGCAGCTTTGTGAATGTAGCCCGTGTAGATATCATTTCTGAGACGGCTAATAGTTATATTTTATTTACAGCTGTTAAACTAGCGTGCAGGAAGTTGGAGTTTGAAAAAGAAAACATCCCTATACGCCAGCGACCGAGCAACTCCACACCGGTTAATTCACCAGTCTCTGGTACACTATACGACTCATACTTGTAAGCATATATGTCTACGCCGCTCTATAGTGTACTTATACATGTAGATATCATTTCTGCGATAACTAGTAGATATATTTTATTTACGTGTGTCAAGTTAGCTTTGTGAGTGTTTTGTGCATTAATGTATGTTATATTTTATTTACAGCTGGTAAAGTATCGGCCATGAGGTTGCCGTTTGAAGAAGAAAACAGCCCCATACGGCGGCGAACGAGCAGCGAGATAGATGTCTGTTAATTCAGCATTCTCTGTAGATCAGTACCCGGGTCATACTTGTAAGTATATATGTCTAGGCCGCTCTATAGTGTACTTCTACAAACAATCATGCATCGGTTTCACAGATAATCGGTGCTGGTAGCTTTACAAATATTGCGTTGAATCAGAGTAAAGTGGAGCATGTAGCTTTTCCTATATCTCGCCCGATTAGCGGATAACTACACCATGTGTCTTTTCTTTAGTTACGGAGGATCTTCATTCGCGAGTTTTGCAACAGCGCAATTATGGATTTGAAAACAGAGCGGCTGTGAGAACAGAGCCTCTTTCACTCAGCTGTGTCGCGGATCGTGAAGAAAGCGACGCGACAACCACACACCCTGGGAATACGGAGAGTAGTAGGTGTAAGAATATACGTCTGTGTCAAGCTACAGAATCTGCAAATAGCAACGCGGCAGAAGCAGCTACCAATTCAGCCGATGCATTACCGCCAAAGAAACGCGCGGTATCGCGTCGTGTAAGTAAAAAGTAGAAGGATGATGGTCGATCACCTTACACTCCAACACTCGTATGGACTGATGAACACGCCAAAATGTTTCTTGACATGTCTGCACAGTACGTGCATAATAAACTCGCGCAGAACAAACTAAAATCTTTCTGCGACACGTATGAAAGACTGATAAGTGCGTGTCCAACACCCGACATTATCGCCGAACTATGCGATTTTAAACAAAATTATGCAAATGTATGATTTTAAACAAAATTATGCAAATGCACAGTCAACTTCTGTGAAATAAACCTGTCTGCCTAAGAACGTATGCTTATGAATTGAAAAAATAATTAAAATGATCACGCATTACCCCTTAGGGGTTGTTACACGATCTCACAGCCCATTTACACAACTATGATGACCCTGAAGATGTCAACATTCATGAGCGAACAATCGGTCAAAGCATCGTGCATCTTGATACACACATACAAAAATTCTCATGAGGCAGCCTCTGTAGGTAATACTGCTTGTGATAGCGTTGGGCGTTTGCCTTGGGATTTTCACTTTTCCACACTTTTTTAACCCCTTCACCCCCAAGGGTGGTTTGCACGTTAATGACCGGGCCAATTTTTACAATTCTGACCACTGTCTATTTATGAGGTTATAACTCTGGAACGCTTCAACGGATCTTCGCGATTCTGAGACTGTTTTCTTGTGACATATTGTACTTCACGATAGTGGTAAAATTTCTTCGATATACCTTGCGTTTATTTTTGAAAAAACGCAAATATTGCTAAAATTTTGAAAATTTTGCAATTTTCAAACTTTGAATTTTTTTTCCCTTAAAACAGAGAAATATGTCACAAAAAATTGTTAAGAAATAACATTTCCCACATGTTTACTTTACATCAGCACAATTTTGGAACCAAAATTTTTTTTTGTTAGGGAATTATAAGGGTTAAAAGTTGACCAGTGATTTCTCATTTTTACAACAAAATTTACAAAGCCATTTTTTTTAGGGACCACCTCACATTTTGAAGTCACTTTGGCGGGTCTATATAACAGAAAATACCCAAAAGTGACACCATTCTAAAAACTGCACCCCTCAAGGTACTCAAAACCACATTCAAGAAGTTTAATAACCCTTCAGGTGCTTCACAGGAGCTGAATCAACGTGGAAGGAAAAAATGAATATTTAACTTTTTAGCCACAAAAATGATCTTTTACAAACTTTTTTTTATTTTCACAAGCGTAAAAGGATAAAATGGGCAGATAAAGTTGTTGTGCAATTTCTCCTGAGTACGCCAATACCCCATATGTGGGGGAAAACCACTGTTTGGGCACACGGCAGAGCTCGTAAGGGAAGGAGCGCCGTTTGACTTTTTCAAACTAAAATTGGCTGGAGTTGAGATTGGACGCCATGTCGCGTTTGGAGAGCCCCTGATACGCCTAAACAGTGGAAACCCCCCCACAAGTGACACCATTTTGGAAACTAGACCCCCTAAGGAACTTATCTAGATCTGTTGTGAGCACTTTGAACCCCAAAGTGTTTCACAAAAGTTTATAATGCCTGGGTGTGAAAAAAAAAAAACAATTTTCCACAAAAATGATTTTTTAGTCCCAAATTTTTGATTTTTCCCAAGGAAATTGGACCCCAAAAGTTGTTGTCCAATTTGTCCTGAGTACGCTGATACTCTATATGTGGGGGGGGGACTGTTTGGGCGCACGGCAGGGCTTGGAAAGGAAGCAGTAACATTTTGGAATGCAAACATTGATGGGGGTCATGTTCCGTTTGTAGTGCCCCAGATGAGCCTAAACAGTGGAAACCCCCCACAAGTGACCCCATATTGGAAGCTAGACCCCCTAAGGAACTTATCTAGATCTTTGGTGAGCACTTTGAACCCCAAGTGCTTCACACAAGTTTATAATGCCCGGGCATTAAAATAAAAATTCCTATTTTTTTCCCACAAAAATTATCTCTTAGTCACTAATTTTTTATTTTCCCATAGGTAACAGGAGAAATTGGACCACAAAATTTGTTGTCCAATTTGTCCTGAGTACGCTGATACCCCATATGTGGGGGAAACCACTGTTTGGGCGCATGGCAGAGCTCGGAATGGAAGGAGCACCATTTGACTTTTTCCAACCAAAATTGGCTGGAATTGATACTGGACGCTATGTTGCATTTGGAGAGCCCCTGATGTGCCTAAACAGTGACCCCATTTGGGAAACTAGACCCCCTAAGGAACTTATCTAGATCTTTGGTGAGCAATTTGAACCCCCAAGTGCTTCACACAAGTTTATAACGTAGAGCCGTAAAATTAAAAAATCATATTTTTTCCAACAAAATTGATCTTTTCACCCCAATTTTTATTTTCCCAAGGGTAACAAGACTCCAAAAGTTATTGTGCAATTTGTCCTGAGTACGCTGATACCCCATATGTGGGGGCAAACCACTGTTTGGGTGCATGGCAGAGTTTGGAAGGGAAGAAGCGCCGTTTGACTTTTTCAACGCAGAATTGGCTGGATGCCATGTCGTGTTTGGAGAGCTCCTGATCTGCCTAAACAGTGGAAACTCCCCACAAATGACACCATTTTGGAAACTAGACCCCTCAAGGAACTTATCTAGATGTGTGGTGAGCACTTTGAACCCCGAAGTGCTTCACAGAAGTTTATAACGTACAGCTGTAAAAATAAAAAAACTTTTTTTACAAAAATGATTTTTTTCGCCCCCAATATTTTATTTTCACAAGGGTAACAGGAGAAATTGGACCCCAAAATTTGTTGTCCAATTTGTCCTGAGTATGCTGATACCCAATATGTGGGAGAAAACAACTGTATGGGTGCACGTCTGGGCTCGGAAGGGAAGTAGTGACGTTTTGGATTGCAGACTTTGATGGAATGGTCTGGGGGCGTCATGTTGCATTTGGAGAGCCCCTGATGTGCCTAAACAGTGGAAACCCCCACAAGTGACCCCATTTTGGAAAATAGACCCCACAAGGAACTTATCTAGAAGTGTGGTGAGCGCTATGAAGCCCCAAGTGCTTCACAGAAATTTTATAACATACAGCCGTAAAAACAAAAAAATCATTTTTTTTTTTTACAAAAATGATTTTGTCGCACCCAGTTTTTTATTTTCCCAAGTGTAACAGAAGAAATAATACAAATTGCACAATAACTCTTGTGGTCCAGAGTACGCTGATACCCCATATGCGGGGGTAAGCTACTGTTTGGGCGCATGGCAGAGCTCAGAAGTGAAGGAGCACCGTTTGACTTTTTCAACGCAGAATTGGCTGGAATTGAGATCAGACGCCATGTCACATTTGGAGAGCCCCTGATGTGCCTAAACAGCAGAAGCCCCCCAATTCTAACTCCAACCCTAACCCCAACACACCCTAACCCTAGTCCCAACCCTAACCCTAACACACCCCTAACCCTAATCCCAACCCTAACCCTAATGCTAACGTTAGCGCCAACCTTAACCCTAACTTTATCCGCAACCCTAACCCTAACGGGAAAATGGAAATAAATACATTTTTTAAATTTTATTATTTTTCCCTAACTAAGGGGTTTATAAAGGGGGGTTTGATTTACTATTTATAGCTGGTTTTTATGATTGGCAGCTGTCACGCTAAAAGACGCTTTTTATTGCAAAAAATAGTTTTTTGCATCACCACATTTTGAGAGCTATAATTTTTGGATATTTTGGCACACAAAGTCATGTGAGGTCTTATTTTTTGCAGGACGAGGTGACGTTTTTATTGGTACCATTTATGACCACGTGACATTTTTTGATCGCTTTTTATTTCGATTTTTGGGAGGTTAGAATGAACAAAAATCAGCAATTCATGAATTTCTTTTGGGGGAGGCGTTTATACCGTTCCGCATGTGGTAAAATTGATAAAGCAGTTTATTCTTCGGGTTAGTACGATTACGGCGATACCTCATTTATATCATTTTTTTTATGTTTTGGCGCTTTTATAGAATGAAAACAATTTTATATAAAAAATTATTATTTTTGCATCGCTTTATTCTGCGAGCTATAACTTTTTTATTTTTTTGCTGATGATGCTGTATGATGGCTCATTTTTTGCGGGACAAGATGACGTTTTCAGTGGTACCATGTTTATTTATATCGGTCTTTTTGTTCGCGTGTTATTCCACTTTTTGTTCGGCGGTATGATGATAAAGCATTGATTTTTTGCTTCTTTTTTTTTTAAGGGGTTCACTAAAGGGGTTAACTAGTGGGACAGTTTTATAGGGGGGGTCGTTACGGACACGGCGATACCAAATATGTGTACTTTTATTGTTTTGTTTTTTTTATTTACAGGAAGAAATAAATTTATTGGGGAATATTTTTTTTTTTTTATGATTTTTTTTACCACTTTTTATTTTTATTTTTTTTACTTTTTTACTTTGTCCCAGGGTGGGACATCACAGTATTTTATCAGATCGCTGGTGTGACAGTGTGCACAGCACTCTGTCACACCAGCGATCGCTCTGGCATCGCTGCAGGCTTCCTCAGCGCCTGCTCTCAGCAGACACTGAGGAAGCTGCCTCCCTGCAGGACCCTGGCGCCATCTTGGATCTGGGGACCTGGAGGGAGGACGGACCCTCGGAACAGCGCGACGCATCGCGCTGCTCTGAGGGTCTCAGGGGAGCGCGCAGGGAGCCCCCTCCCTGCGCGATGCTCCCCTGTGCCCCCGGTACACCGCGATCATGTTTGATCACGGTGTGCCAGGGGTTAATGTGCCGGGAGTGGTCCGTGACCGCTCCTGACACATAGTGCTGGGTGTCAGCTGTGATAAACAGCTGACACCCGGCCGCGATCAGCTGCGCTCCCCCGGGAGAGCAGCTGATCGTCCATGACATACTATTCCGTCCATGGGAATTAGGTCCAGGGTCACATGGACGGAATAGTACGTCGGATGGAATAAAGGGGTTAATACCCGAGAAGACCAAAACTGTGTAGGTCCCATACCGATGTGAAATATTATGGGTTAGAGTACATGGCTCCAGGTGAGAAGGTAGAGTTCCTGGCTTGGCATGAGGGTCAGAAACACACACTTTTTTGACTTCAAGTGTGAACTAAAATCATACTGCAATCAGGATGTTGAAATTTTGAGCCGAGTCTGTGAAATCTGTAGAGAGCGCATTATGGAAATGACGCTGAAAAGTGTTAAAAAATACTGTGAGATTCAAAAAGAAATGGTTGTGGAGAGCAGCTGTATTGACCCATTTCAACTCATCACCCGGGCCTCTGTATGTATGTCAATGTATCGATTTAAATTTCTACCAGAAAAGACGATCGCCATTTTACCTGGTGATAATTATCACAAGGCGAAAAAGCGCTACTCATCCGCCGCTATACAGTGGCTCATGTATGTAGCGCATACCGAGAACATTGACATTCAGCATGCCTTAAGAGGGGGTGAGAAACAACTCGGTCAATAATTTCTAGATGGCCATGCCTATGTTATCTGTCAGCACATAGCTTTTGAATTTCATGGTTGTTTTTACCACGGCTGCCCGTCGTGCTGTAATGAATATGATGCAAATAAGGTCACAAACATCACCTGTGGGCAATTATATCATGCCTTTTTAGCTAAAAAGCGCTACCTGCAGAGGTGCGGGTACACCATAAGAGTGCTATGGGAGCATGATTGGAGTGAAATGGTTAAAAATGATTCTAACCTTCAGTCATTTCTCCATCAAATGGATTTCACCGCTCCCTTAGACCCAATTATGGGTGTCGAACTAATGCCATTATGCTCTATCACCAGGTGAAAGCTGATGAGACTTTACATTACTACGATTTTCAGCAGCAGTAGGGCACCCCGACATCATCTACGGCAATTTTGGTTTCATTAAAAATACTTTGGCTTTGCTATAGTCAAGGTCTACTCGCAGAGAGATTTATTTTCTCCCGTTCACACACTAAAACTCGACAAAAAATTAATGTTCCCCCCTTTGCTATACATGCGGTGTAAATTCACAGGCAGAGGAGTGCAGCCATAGTGATGAAGAACGCTCCCTGACAGGTACCTGGTGCACTATAGAGCTCGAGCTGGCGATAGATAAAGGGTAGCGGAGCCCCCCCATCTATGAAATATGGCATTTTCCAAACACCAGCGGCGATCTGTTTGCTCGCTACATTAAACTACACCATAGGGATAAGCAGGAGGGCTCCGGGTATCCTAGCTGCTGCACTGATGAAGGCAAGAAAAAGCAGTACATTGACAGCTTTCTTGAAAAAAAGGTGTCTGTCTCTTATATCTGAGTGGGTTAGTATCTTTAAAAATAGGACTGGGCATGTCCCAAAATAAGGAATTTGCTGTGAATTTGTTATCAAGTTGGTGGAATCGTGTTAGTAATCAATTTAATACAGCTTGATTCGCTACAATATTCGTATGGTAACTATTTAAAATAGCAGCTGAGAGTAGATACACCGGTATGCTGAAAAGTTTGTACTAGTAGAATGGTGGTCAAAATCGCTGCATAGGACTGGGCATGTCCCAAATAGGCCTGGACATGCCCCAAACTATCATATAATATTGAGATTTACTCCACCATATAATGACCAAGTAGCCACATTTGATTGTGCCTGTCTAGAGAGATTCCCATGACCTGCCTGTATATTTATGCGTTACAATTAATGAAACCTAAAAATTCCTACCTCCCCTTGTGGCTGTCTAGAGAGAACCCCATAACCTGACTGTATCGCCATTTTGCTGTCACAATTAGTTCGTACAATAAATGTATAGTCATATGATATCTTCGGGGTGTGTATGTCCCAAAAATAATGAATTTGCTGTGAATTTGTTATCAAGTTGGTGGAATCGTGTTAGTAATCAATTTAATACAGCTTGATTCGCTACAATATTCGTATGGTAACTATTTAAAATAACCGCTGAGAGTAGATACACCGGTATGCTGGAAAGTTTGTACTAGTAGAATGGTGGTCAAAATCGCTGCATAGGACTGGGCAAGTCCCAAAATAGGCCTGGACATGCCCCATTTATTGTAACATGGCCATATACATAATATGCCCGTACAATGAGGCGGCTGTTATAACTCTCGTCAGTTTTAAACATGCCCCAACATGCCTGGGAGTATACACAATATAGTGGAGACGTCCTAAACGTGTTGTGATGGACTAAATTAAGAAAGATCAAAACTGAATGCTCCATTTTGTGCTTTTAACTCCATCTTGTCTTTATGAGATAAATTCTGTTACTAGGCAATAGTTTCTGGCTGGTAAAGAGCCAAATAGTTTTTTCTGATTTTAAGTAGAGTAAAGGTTATGGGCTGTGATAAAACCAGACTGCTCCAGTTTGGACAAGATATAAGACCTTGGGATTTATCACTGTAGAATGCTTTGAGAAATGAGTATGCTATTGTTCTCTCCTATGTTACGTAGACATGACCATATATGTAGTTTCCTATTTTCTTGTATTCTTATAGGTTAATTTTCCTGTAATTCTTATAGGTCAATTTTCTTGTATTTTTATTGGTTAAATGTTGTAGGTGTGGTTTTATACCATTGGTTGAAGTACAAGCTCACTAAATACTATAAGGGCAGAGACACACTGCCTTATTTCACGTGCGAGAGTCGCATTGTAAAACTCGTACTGGCTGTCGGCTCTCCTGACCTGAGCTTGACCTCTGCATGGTAATCCATCAGGCTGTCTTGCTCAGGTCAGGAGAGGTGTCAGGCCAGTCCGTGCAGTGCGATGCGATTATCACACGAATTTTACGGCCGTGTGACTCCAGCCTAAAAGATGATGATGTAATACATGGGATAGGAATCTTGCTTGACCCTCACAGACGGAAACACGTGTCTGTTTGGTTATTTATGTTGCTAGCAACGTTCTATGAATTAATTTGGAAATCAATAGGTCAACCATGAAGGGTCTCTTAGATCCTACCTTAACAGATGGCGCCAAGCGTGGGGCCCCCATATAGGGACACCTCTGCCCCCTGGAGGACAACAAGACAAAGGACCCTCAGATCGGACATAGGCACTGGAAAATTGGGACTGATCACCCCCCACAACCACGGTAAGTTGGCAGTTATACTGTTCAGACTGACCGTTTGGCGTGGTTTTCCTGTGTTTGTTGCTGGAAAGAGGATCTGAGGTTTGTCCCCGATGGTGGGATGATTCTCGGGTGGAATCATATAGAGGTGTAGTTCCGTTGGGGGCCCAGTGTTCGAACCGTACCTCATAAGGGACGGACGCCCCGGATTGACCAGTGATTGTAACTCTCTTTTTAGTCAAAATATCCTGAAATCTCGATCACTGTTAGAATCGGGCACGATGAAGTGATCGAAGATGGGTTAGGATGCATAACTCCGTTATATATAATATACAGTATATATATATAACCAGAGGTGTCCGGAGGGATAGTCTAAGATGCCCTCCTCCTTTCACTGAGTATCGTGTTGTGGGGCCATCCCTGTGGGGGATAGATAGGTCCGGTGCGACAGACTATACGGCCGCTCTAGGACTGGGCACAATTTAAGTAAGGATATTTAATTAAAGAAGAGTTTGGATTTGTGTGATGGATTGGATACTGTCTGTCTTATGGTTCAGAGAAAAAAAAATTCTGTGAGAAATTCCTGAGGGCGGGAGGATGAAGCCTACGCTATGAGACAAAGGTGTTAGAAAGAAAGGCACGTTGAGATGGAGGTAGAAAACAGAAAGCGAATTCTGATTGATTGTGTTATGGTTATAATGAAAAAAGGAAAGCTGTCTATTACTATAACAGAGATTGGATGTTTTGTGGAAGGAACTGAAAAAGTGACTGAAAGTACCAGAAAGACAAATAATTAAAAAATGATGATTTGGAACAAGGGGTCTCTCTGCTAGATAATAAGGTCCCTTCCCAGGAAATTAAGTCTCTCCTTCCGATTGTAAGCTCTGTGCCTCTCAACCCCAGGGCACCAATATATCCTGGGTAGCAAAAAAAAAACCATGCTGGGTGGATTTGTAATGTATGCGGAGTTACTAATCCTCAGTGGAGAGAGACCTGTTGCAGTGTCGTAGTCTCAACTTTTCCCTTGGTATTTACCCGGTCAGTCTTATGGTAGTATTTAAAGATTTTGGATTCTCATATAATAAAGCTCACTCACGTTTTTTTTTGTGGCAGCTTTGATGTCCCGAATTGAAGGAGGCGATAATGTCAGTTAGACCTGATGTTGAGAATTCCACTCCGAACAATGTATTAAAAGTAAAAAAAAAGAAGAATTCAGCTTGTTCTGTATCAGCAAAAAAAAAAAAAAAGCCAGGAGCAATTCTAGCCCCCATCTCTGCAAGCAGGCAGCTGCATCTAGGTTCCTTATCAGTGACCTTGACAGTAAACTCCAGCTACAGCCCCCCCTTCAACTTTACCCCTGTGTACCGGTTGGTACAAGAATTATGGGCAGTTAATGCAGTCACTGATCTGGAAACTCCAGTGGTGTCTAATATATATATACTCTTTTGTTCCAGATATCTCAGGATGCTGCTTGGTTCACAGTTATCGATTTTGCCAATGTGTTTTTTAGTATTCTATTACACCAAGACTGTTAATTTCTGTTTGTATTTATTTATCAGGGAGGACAATTGATGTGGATATTTCTGTCACAAAGGGCCCTAAACAGTCCCAATCAGTTTGCAAAAATTATGGGCGAGTGTCTTTTACCCTGGCAATTGACCACCCCCATGTCACGCTGCTTCAGTATGTGGATGATTTTTGTTGTGTGTATGGACGGAGCAGGAAGCCATGTTGCTATTGTTAGTCTTCTGAAGCATCTGGCAGATCTGAATTGTCGGATTTCGGCCTTGAAACTTCAGTTCTGTCTTGGTCAAGTGATATTTTTGGGTCACTGTCTCCTTCAGGGTGTCAGATACCTCACAGAAGAAATAAAAATAGCTATCAGCTCCCTTCCTTTCCCAAAAAGATGAAAATGAACTATGTACTCATTGTTGTCAGTGGATACCGGATGCATCCCGGATAATGCAACCCCTTTACAATGCCTTAAGAGACGGTATAATGAACTATAAGGAAAGATCACCGGTTTGTATGGAAAGCCTTTATCGTGCCTTCTCTGAATTAAAGTGGCTTATTGCTTCTGCCCCTGCCTTGGGCATCCAGGACTATACTCCACCTTTAGTGATATTTGAACATTGGAGGCACCCCAGGCACGGAAATGTCCCATTCCGAGGGGTATGTAAAACCCTCTGTATCTGCCCTGTCTTCATTGTACCAATATCGGCTCTGACCAAGAAATTCCTGATATTATTAGACTTCTTGTAACAAATCAAAGGTTTATTTCTAAATTCAGGGACATCGGGATAGGCAGCCTGCAAAATATTCCAATGTTTGGTAATACATTGGTGAATGCCGTTTTGAAAGGATGGAAGACATTAACAAATGGTATCCTCTGGTTATTACTATCAGATATAGGTCGTGAAACCTCCTCTCTACTAGTTTCCTTCAATATCCTATCAGGATAGCCACGCTCACGGAATTTCTTGTCCATGTCATCATGTCTCTTGCGTCTGATAATAGGGTCTGATACAATTCTTCGGACCCTTTCATGTTGTGATTTAGGAAGTGACTTCTTTATATGCGCTGGATGGCTGCTACTGTATAACAGAAGACTATTTTTATCTGTTGGTTTAGTGTATAAGTCAGTCACTATATGACCGTCATCAGACAACCTGACCATGGTATCCAAAAAATTGATACACTGATAATCATATTGTATCGTGAAAGTGATGTCAGGAATACATGTGTTCAAATCTGTATGGAACTTAAGAAGGGATTCAACGTCACCCGTCCAAATGACAAAGACATCATCGATGTAACGTCTCCAGTATAATACATTAGTCAGAAAAGATGGATGAGGATACACAAATGTCCTTTCAAAGGAGTCCATGTATATATTAGCATATGGAGGTGCCATATTGGACCCCATAGCGGTGCCTTTCTTTTGAATATAAAATTGATCGCCAAATAGAAAAAAATTCTTAGTAAGAATCAAAGTAAGGATGTCCTCGCAGAATTGGATCTGAGTATCACTATAAGAAGTGTGATCTCTAAGGAAGGTAGTGGTCGCTTGAATGCCTTCAGTGTGATTAATGCTTGTATAGAGGCTATGTCCATGGTCACTAAAAGTGAGCCGACTGGAGGTGTACCTACCTCCTTAAGTGTTTTCAAGAAATGTATAGTATCCCTCAGGTAAGATTTAATAGAAGGGATAAGAGGTGATAGAATTTTCTCTAACGTCATAGCAAGAGGAGATAGAATGGAATTGGTGGACGCTACAATAGGTCTACCCGGTGGTTGAAGTAGATTCTTATGTACTTTTGGTAGGGTGTAAAAGACTGGAATCACAGGAAATCTATTCACCAGAAATTTACTAAATTTTTCATCAATAATGTCAACCTGCTCGTAATTCATTACTAGAGTTAAGATTAATTTCTCAATCTCAAACGTAGGATTGGTCGGAACAGGCATATAAGTGTTTGTATCACTCAATTGGGAAAGAATTTCCTCCATATAATAAGATCTATCAAGGACTACGATAGCGCCCCCCTTATCGGCGGGTTTTATTACCAAACTTTTGTTATCCTTCAGAGAAAGCAGAGATTTGCATTCTTCATTAGAGAGATTATTCTTAATCTTGAAATGCCCATCGCAAATAGAGTCTAAGTATGTAGACACATCCCTTTTCACCAGTCCAATATAAGTTTCAACCGGATGATATGTCCTGGGGGTTGAAAGGTGCTTGAAATCCTTAAGCCTAATGTCTTTAAAGAGAATGGCAAGCACGGCACCGAATAGGGATCGAGCTTCTGACTGAGGAGCCCATATAGACTATAAGCTAAAATGAACTGGGGGCTGTGCTTCCCTCCTCCCGTCACTCCCCCTCCAGGTGATGCCATATAACGGACCCCACTGACCAACGGGGATGAAGGGGAAGGGGGTCCGGCCACAACCTCAGGGGTTAAATTCTCGTGCGAGGGTCGGACCCTTCCTCTTCCTCCCCCGGCTGGTCAGTGGAAGTCTTGTGCCTGATGACCTCCAGGATCCCCCCTGATGGAGGCCTTGCGGCGGAGAGCAGCACAGGAAGGTGAGCAATGGTTATAAGCCCTTATGCCCGGCTCGGGTGCTCACCTCCCTGTGCCCTCCCAACCCCCTGCCCATGCCGCAGGCCTCCTCTATATCCATGGGGGCTATATCCCCTCCCGGGCCGCAAGCCCTCTGCACCCCGGGGGCCCCATGCTCCCCTGGCCTTAACGCTTGCCACCCCGTCCTCCAGCTCCAGCGGCGAGGTGTGCTGCTGAACGGCGCGTTATTCCAGCGCATCTGCACGGTGGCCGCGCCGCCAAGTCGCCCATCCCGCACGCCCAGGGGGCCCAGGCTCACAGTTCTCCCCAACAGGGGCAAGCGCCCGAGGCATGCCCCGCTCACTTCCGGTCTGCTGCAGCCAGGCCGGGACAAGCATCGCCCACTTCCTGCTAGGACCCCGGGCTCCATCACACCGGCCGCTACTGCGGCCCCCCCCCTCAGCGGCTGCCGCCGCCGCGGTCTTTGGCGCTAGGCCGCTGGCCTGCTCCGGGCTTCCGCCGCTGCCTTTCCACTCGGAGCCGCTCCTGCGCCTCACCTCCGGCGCCGCTGTGGCGGTCCCCTTTAATTTACTCCCTGGTGTTTTGGGCCGTGTAAGCAGCAGCGTTCCCTCCCGGGTAGCTCCGCCTCCCGGGTAGCTCCGCCTCCCGGGTAGCTCCGCCCACCGGTAGCTCCGCCCACCGGCTGTTGGCGCTCCCCCCGCGTTCAGGGAGCGCTGTCTCTGCCTCCCGGGCCCTCAGAATGTCCTCGCCACCTTATATGTCTCCATGGGCAGGATGGGCTCAGTTATTGCTGCGTGTTTGAGGCTGTGCGTTGGTGCAGCGTCAGACACGCAGCGTCCAGCCGTTACAGGATAGTGGAGGGGATTTCAAGAAATCCCCTCCACTATGCCTAAAAACACGCAGGCGGCAGACCTACGTTAACGGACATGCGCGTCTTTTCAGACCGCAGCATGTCCTTTTCCCTTGCGGCGACGCTCCGCAGGGCCGGCTCCGCAGCTCTTCGTCAGGCACAACGGCAATGCCTGTACAGAGCGGCTGCGGAGCAGTAACGTCCCCTAAATATTACGCAGCAGCAGGCCCAGGCCTGCTCTAAAGTAGCCCTCCAGCAGGCACAAGCGCACTGCCTGCGAGGAGGGAAGATGGAGCAGGCACAAAATATAACCACGCTGCTGCAGAGCGCGCTGATTGGTCCATACAGACCGACCAGCGCGCTCTGCATCAAATACTGTATAAAACACGTACGCACCCACGTATCACAAACATGCCAGTACTAACAGACCAACGTCCCCCCATCACTAGATCCTAGCGCCCCTGATGCTGTCCGTAGCCACGGTCACATTAATCATGAACGTCGTCGACCCTCACCCTCTTCCTCCGAAGATTCCCACAGACATTTTCGCTGTCCCCCTGGTTGTTGAGGTTCTCGTTTCAGGGACAGACAAAGACGCAGCACCTACAGGGATTACCGCAGATCACGGTCCTCCAGATGGTGCTCACCGTCAACTTCCGGACGGTCTGACACGTCTGAGGGTCACGACAGATGGTCATATGTATCCAGCGCAAGACGGCGCTCACGTTCCGCAACGCGGTCTTCCCGACGGAGGGAATCCGCTACAGCCCACAGGGCACCCGGCCAGAACGACATCCTCGACGGCGCGGAAAACCCGCCTAAAGAGTTTGTCACTCGGCCCCTGGCGCACGACAACCAAGGGTTGTCACGCACCCGGGGAGGCAAAGCCTCATCTCCTAATGACCCCTTTATTAGCAGCCAACAAGCCAGCACTTCCACCGCTGACGGAGAGTCTCCATCAGCCGGAGCCGCCAGCGCCCAGGACGCCCCGCATACGACCGACAGTGGTGAGTTACGCACGATAAACGAACCTAACGTTGCACAACACACCACTGGAGACAGCGATCTGGCGTCCGCCGTCAGGGCGCTGATTCAAAAACTGGATCACCCTACTGTGTCATCCGCCACCAGAACAACACCTAAACCTAATTCAGCGAGCCTACACAAGGACGCGTTTTACTGTGGTATCAGCCCTCTGGGCGCACACATAGACCTAGAGACAAAAGAAAAAATCTGGAAAAATGATTACATCGATATATGGTCGCTTCTGTAAAAATGGCTCAGATACAGCTGCTCAGCAGCGTTCGCAGACCAGTTCCGTGCTGGCGGACACCCCTGCATCAGGGCGTACCCGCCAAGCGAACGGAGCACTTACGTCATGGCTATGCCTTGATCCCGAAAAAGAAGCTGCTCAGGAGGTATATTAAGGTCTTAGATGCAGTCTTTACTGGTTGAGTTGATGGCTGAGTGGTTAAGCTTCTGGGTATGGAATGGAAAAAAAAAAAAAAAATGCCTAGACAACACCTGGTGTCGCGCCAGAGGTACGTCTATCGCGGAAGTCAAGCTCAATGGATAACTCATCTGACTATGGATCAGAAGACTGTAGGTTCAACTCCTACCTGACTCGAGAACGTTACAAAGCAAACCAGTCATTATGACCCCGGGTATAGTCTAAACCTGTCGCGGGAATCCTCCAAGTTTCTACAGCAGAAAATCACAAATAGGTAAAACTAAGCAGGTTGGTGGACCCAGTTAAATCGTTGCCAATCAGTAATTTCAGAAACTCGCCCTAGGCATTCTGCTTAAAAAAAAAAAAAAAAAAAAAAGAATCTCGTCAAAAATACCACCTTCCCTCACAACAGGCGATTCGGTTAACAACGCGTCACCCCTATAAGAGACGTCCTTAACCTTCGTTTCAATTGACAGAAGGGGAACTCGGACGCACAGCTGGGCCTGGTGTCCCGCTTCCAAAATCCGACATCCCAACATGCCTCCATTTGTTGAGCTTTAAACCGGCATTTAATTCTATATGAGCCTTCCTCGGTCTGCTCCACAGCACGTCACTACTTCGGGCTCTTCGATACCCTTCTAGACTCGTTAAGGCGATACGCTAATGACTTTTTTATTCGTCGGACCTAGGGACTCTAAACTCTGCCCCTACCTCCAGACGTTCAAAATTTAGAGCCCGGCCCTTTTGGAGTACCATTTTCACCCGATTGACAGTCGGACCATGCAACGTGCTCCTTTTCCCGGCATTTAAACTTATACCAATAACATGGTTTTCCTTTACCGGCGGATAAACTACAAAAACACGGCAGACAGTCGAAATTTTCCTCAAACTAAAAGTCTCCCTTCAGCAGATGCACTCGCTAGGTTAGCTCAATTCCCTTGTCTTCAAGGACAGGGTCCTCTCTCCTCTGTACCAGTCTGTCAGCGTAAATTAGTTGACTGTAAACGATATCTATAACTTTGTATGTTTCCCCTTCTCATGTACAGCACCATGGAATCAATGGCGCTATATAAATAATAATAATAATGGGCAGAGTTTCCCAACGCCACCTATCGTTGTCAGCTAAAGGCAGTACCAGCCGGGATATAGATCAGACTTAACCGCTCCGTGAAAGCTGATTTGCTTGTCTGGTAGTCATTCTTAGATCCCTACAAGGGACATGCATGCGTAATGGCGCACGAAGCGCCGAGCAAGGAACTAGGCCTAGGGGTTGTTGGAGATATCAATAATGGCATTGTCGCAATCTACAAAGAGCAATGGCGTAAATTAAACTGGCTTGTTTATGGACCATATCCACCTGGGGCCGCAGCCCTGCGTTAGAGAACTTTTCACTAGTAACAGCCATAGAGCCTTGGCCCGTGCGAAAAAAACGCTAACACCAGGTTTCTAACCAAACATCCAGGAACCTCAAGAAGTTTGAACATTGTCTTCTCTCTCTCCGCCTTTCTGCTGCGCTGCTTAGCGCTACTATGCCTTAGACACGTCTGGTGTCGTGCCAGATTTACGTCTATCGCTGAAGATGTGATGGTTTAACTCTCTGTTGTCTTCCAATTGGCAGGCCTTCAAATTGTACCAAGTCTCAGTGACACCGGCACGGTAAGGCATGGGAGGAATGGCGCTCTTTAATCAGGGGAAGGCCAGTAGATACATGTAATTGGGCCAGATGCGACATGTTGGTAGAACTCCTGAATCTGCTATAGAGGAGCGTCGGGTACGGCAGCGCAGCGACACTTAGCAGGAAAAGAGCGTCGGGTACGGGGCGCGGAGCGACACTTAGCAGGAATAGCCTTTTTTCTTTCTGCTTTTAGGTTGGGGCGACGTTACTAAATACTCCCCATCAGGCAAGCCGTTAAAGGCTGGAAGAGGCTCCAACCTAGTCAGGAACGTCGCCACCCCGCCGTCTCTAAGTCTGTCACACGATATCATCATAATCTCGACGTCAGTTTACAAGTCGCAGTACGAGGCGACCCTAATATCTACAGCGCTTGCAATTGCATTTTTGGGGCGCATCGGCGATCTAGCGCCGCGGTTTAAAAACAACATCATTCGGTTGACCCACGAGGACATCGTCATATGTAGCGTTGCCCTACACATTAGAGTTCGGAAGTCCAAATGCGATCCCACCGGTTGAGGTGTGAGTCTCGCTCAAGGTTTTAAACGGCCCGATATGCCCGGCAAAAATAGTGAAGCGCTTCGCGTTAATAAGACACAACAGTAGATTCTTCTATCACACACCGACGGGTCCCCGTTTACCAAATATCATTTTCCCACAATCTCTAAACATTGTATGGAGGCAGTCGGCGGTAACCCAAAACAATTCGGGACACATTCCTTCAGAATAGGGGCGGCCGCTGAAGCAGCCAGGGCCGATGTATCGGAAGCTGAAGTCCAGAGATTAGGCCGCGGGAAATCCGCATGTTTAGCAAGATATATAAGGCCAGGTCTGCCCTAACACCTCTCGTTTCTTTCAGGCGGCCAAAAACCCACAGTTTGGGTACTAGCGCATTCCTACGTTTATGGGGCGTACAAACGGGCCAGCATACGCCCGGATTAAAAAAAAAAAACAAAACAAAAAAAAAAAATGGAGCTGGAACTTCATCTGGAGCAGCATCTGAGGGCTGCGGTGGCAGCAAATATTCCAATGTGGCTAAGACTGCCAAAGGGCCGGTGATGTTGGTATTTGCCGGTGGAATCGACCTAGCCGAGAAAAAAGGCACCGAACTATACGCAATGATGTTGACAGATATACAACACTTTGCCTGCTGGCCCTGATATGGTGGTGGTGCGGTCTGACATAATACCACGCGCGGTCTAGCAGGGAGCCAAAAGATCCGAAAGCCATCAACAAATCAAGAAAGAAAATAAACACAAAAATGGCAAAATACATCAAGGACATCAAGGAAAACTACGGCATGGTGGTTAACCACCACAATCTGCAAAAGGACAATTCCAACCTACCGAGACTGGACGGCGTTCATCTGAATGATATCGGACTCGTTAGATTATTAAACATTTTACAGGATGGGGTTTGAACAGGTCGTTGTGTGGGGGGTCGGAGTCCTGTGTAGGTATACCCATGATCCTCCATGGCGGTAGTATGGGGGGGGCAACGGTTCGTAACCTCTCATCTGCCTGCCCGCCCACCGGCGGCGCCGTGGGCCCTCGGCAGAGAGTCCGTTGCGGATCGTATTTGCCCCTCTCTGCTTATAGTCTAACGCCCACCGGCGGCGCCGGGGGTTCTCAGCAGAGAGGCGGTTGCGGATCATATTTGCCCCTCCCGGCTTATAATTAAATAAACTGTGACCGACCTGTTCAACCCATCCAGGCCTGTTGTGTTTTGTTGTTATGGGATTGGTGGGAGGCGGGGAAGCACCGCTATAACGCCACAAGGGTCTCTTCAGTCTGGCAAGCACGGCACCGAATAGGGATCGAGCTTCTGACTGAGGAGCCCATATAGACTATCAAGCTAAAATGAACTGGGGGCTGTGCTTCCCTCCTCCCGTCACTCCCCCTCCAGGTGATGCCATATAACGGACCCCACTGACCAACGGGGATGAAGGGGAAGGGGGTCCGGCCACACCCTCAGGGGTTAAATTCTCGTGCGAGGGTCGGACCCTTCCTCTTCCTCCCCCGGCTGGTCAGTGTTCCTAAAAAAGAAGAAGAAGGACGAGAAGATCCAAAATCGCTGTCTGAGCTGTTTGAAAAGGAACTGTATTCCCTGCGGGAAGGTCTCATGTTGCTGTAATAAGTCGTAGAACGCCATTTGTAGACTTGATTATTCCTATAATCATCAGCGTCTCTTAAGAACTTCGATTTCTTCTTCTTCTGTAGGTTATTACGGAACTCATAAATGGTCTTATCTATCTTAGCTTTAAGGGATTTAAAGTCCTCAGGGGAAGAAGTACCAGTCAATTGTTGTTCAGTGGCGGTAATTTTGGTTTTAAGTTCGTTAATTTCCTTTTGCAAATAGTCAATGGTCAAAACAATCAGGTCCATAGAGCATTTATTAAGCACTGCTTCAAATTTGGCGCAGTATTCAGTGTCATTTGAAATATGTTGGTCTCAGAGCAACCCTGAGGCCCCGCGGAATCCGCTGTACTCTATGGTACTCGGCTAGCGTAACGCTGTGGAGATCTAGTGCAGTAAATCTTCGTAGGTCTTTTTCAAAATCCCTCACACGCAATTCATGGGATGGAGTATGTAAAAAGGCCCCAGGTGTCGTGACCTGTGCAACAATATTGGTTGCTTATTCAGGATTATATGAAAGCGTAGAAAAAGACATTGAGTCAAAAAACAGGAGCACTCAACCCAGAAAAAACAATAATCGAAAAATAGAGGGGATGCTCACTAGGTATGTAGGTGCTCAGGAGAACAAGAACTATAATATCAATAATATACTCCGGCACACCAAAAGGCTATTAGTTGCAAAGTAGACAGTCTTTATTTCAGACACTGATAGCTCATTCAAAAAAAACGAATATCCAAGGAACATGCAATAATACAGGTACATAGTTTCAACGTTTCGGCATTTCAAAGCTTTTTCAAGAAGTACCTCTTACTGTATAAACAAAAAGAAAAATACATGAATAAATAAACAAAAACAGGCACTTATATAAGCCAAAGAAAAGAAAAAGGAATGAGCCATAAAATAAATGTGCACAAGAACAAACAGAATTGAAGCACAGAAAACAAAACACACTCAAGAGTACTATAAAATGCTTAATAGAAGATATCGGAAAAATGAGAAGGACGCATTTCATAAAAATAAAAACAAAAAACACATTTTATAAAAAGGGTCCTCCATATATATATATATATATATATGTATATACATATATACATATATGTGAGCAGGACAAATAAAAGGGAATATATCGGTCGTATGACAATATGGCACCCAATCAGAAACACTTAACAGTCATCTGCGGCTAGTGATTTACAGCAAGTAATTTAACAATTCCTTGTAAAAAATAAAAAATAAAATAAATATACTTCTTAGATGTATGGGGACAAAAGATCCTATAATCGGACCAACAAAGAGTCCTATGTCAATATCAGACCCAAAGAGAGTAATAAAATTAAATAAATTAAACATATAATAATGCTTTATATGTGAGGGCAAAACGAATCGTTCATTAGAACCCACAAGCAGAACATGCTAATAATGGAGATTAAGAACAAGCGGTAATGTAAATGCGATATTTAGACTCATATAGAAAACTGATGAAACCATCAGAGGCAGATAAGACAGAACAATAAAGACAAAAACCCCAGTGAATAAGAGACATACCTTATAACGCATGGATATAATGGAGAACAGCGTCCAGCAGCTTGTACTGCGGCAGTGAGCTGATACGCCATGGTCGGAGATTTTCCATCAAGGGTCATTACACGTGCGACTCATCCAGGGGCGTAATAGAAATCATGGGGCCCCATAGCAAAAGTCTGAATGGGCCCCCCCCAAAAAAAAACCAGGTGCTCTTAACTCCACACACACACACACCTGCAGTGCATGCAGGGCCCCCTACACCCTCCACAGTGCGTGCAGCCGGGCCCCCCTCCCTAAGGTGCAAAGTGCAGTCAGAGCCATTGTAAATGTAAAGTGCCAGCACAGTGAGGGGACACATTTACCAAAAAAAATCGACCCCCAGCCAGGCTCACCATCTTGTGTGTGCAGTGGCGTAGCAACTGTTTGTGGGGCCCGGGGCGGCTGAAAAATTTGCCGCCCCTTTGGTCATTGATAATCCTGAAGCATTCACCATTACAACCAAAAAAAGGCTCAAAGTAAATACCTTTCACCTGTAAAATCAGCATGGCAAAAATACACACTGCAAAGCAGCAACACACAGTATGGACTTGTGTTTATGATGTGCTTTATCCTCCTTGGACAAAAAGGACTTCTTTAGGCTTGGCTCACATTTATACAGTGCAGTCTGCTGGACAAACATGTCTGAATTGCAAAAAAAAATGGTATTCAGACGTATATGGAGGCATACACAAACCATAATGGGCAACACGTAGTGTAAAAAAAATGTTCTTCTGACTATGTTTTGCCCTGATCACGTTGTATTGTGGGAAAAAAAAACATAATTGACCAAAGGTACGCGTTTTTAATGTGGGGTGAAAAAAAGTTTATTCCTCTGGACACCTCCTCACAGAACTGATGCCAAAATGGAGTGGGATGGGACTGTTGACACCAGTAAAACTGGATGGAAAAAAAATGATTCTTTTTAAGTAAAAAAACATATAGAGACAAAGATGGAAGTACGATATGTATCAAATGTACTTGTTTAAATTCGTAGGTTGATGCATGGCATACGTTTTAATGTATACGTCCAATGCATTAAGTCTGCAGGCGTATAAATGTGAACCTAGCCTGACAGGGAACATGCTGCATAGTGTGCTCCGATGTAAGAAGTGTGGTACCTAATCTGACAGCAGGTACAAGCAATGCCCATCATTCATGGCATCATATAAGACAGGTAGACGGATGTCATATCTTTGTATATGAAATGATTGGAATATGTAAGCTATGCAAAGTTCCAACATGTGTACAAACTACAAGACACATTTTATCACAGGTAAGGGGACACAGAAATGCCGCACACAATATCTTCCATAACATCTGCAGAACTTCCACTCTCAGGCACCTCATGAGCTCAGCACGCCCCATGTAATTGCTGTCTCCCAGGTGCATGCCTCTGGGGTGAAGGGGCAGAATAAATTAGTAACATTTATTGGCTGCACCATGATTTCCAGGGCATTGCACATTTTTAGTATTGCATGAACATGCATTGTTGCACACCTTGACAGTGAAGTTGGTGGTGGGACATAGACTGGACATGGTCTTACCTACAGCTAGGAAGCATCATCCTGCCTGGTGGTGGTACAGGGGTTAAATCACATGAAACCAGCTCTAATGGAGAAGCATTGTGAGGAGTACAAGAAGGGTGGCTGCAGTGCATGCAGGGCCCCCCTCCTCCACAGTGCCTGCAATCAGGACCCCCTCACTCCCTAAGGTGCAAAGTGCAGCCAGAGGCTAGCCATTGTAAATATAAAGTGCCAGCACAGTGAGGGGACACATTCAACAAAAAAATCCACCCCATACCCCAGCCAGCAGGGCTCACCTTCTTGTGTAGTGTATCTCTCCCTGAGTGAAACGTATGAATGTTTTCTGCTTCCTGTGATGCACGTGTCTCTGGCTGCAGGCTGGCTTTCTTATGCAAATGCAGCCAGAGACTTAAGCCATCTGCTGACCAGGAGACAACAAGGAAAGGGGACCTTCAAGGGGGTTTACAGTGTCCGGCCGTCGCTTATATTTAATTAAAGGAGATAGTACTGTGTCAGCACAGCACAGCTGCCAAACGACAGCGGCCGTCGTGGGCCCCCTCACCTGTCTGGGCCCCATAGCTGCTACTTAGTCTGCTCTATTCACGGAACGCCACTGGACTCATCATACGTTGTATATTTAATTAAGTGCCCGTGCGGTCTCGGGTATGTTGGGGAAACCACCCAGCATATCCGGGACCGCATCTCCCAGCACAAATCCACTATTCGATGTGGACGTACTCTCTTACCCATTCCAGCTAATTTTTTGGAAAACAGACATACTATTGCCCAACTAAGATACCAAATTATTGACCATGTTCCAAAGGCGAGAAGAGGGGGTGATAGAATTAAAAAATTAAAGGAACGTGAATCATATTGGATCCATACGTTGAGGACACTTTCTCCGTATGGCCTTAACAGAGAATATGAGCTCTCTTACTGATTGATACATATATTTACTTATCTTATATGCCTTTGCAATTAATTAACTATGGTTATTGGTGATAGATTGTGTTATTTGCTTTGTCACTGATCATTACACTCTGGTCCATAATAAGACTCATAACAGTCATATTGTGAGATATGTAATTGTACTTTATTTAACATACCTATCATTTATATGGCTTACAAATATTATATGCTTTATATTGTATATATCTCTCTTATATGTTTTTCATTACCTTATTCAATATAGGATTTACGGCTCTTATGGTTTTGCTATATTCATGAGAAGCGAGGGTTTTTGCATTTCCCTGTGGTTTAAAAATGCTATTTTTTCATATACTGTACATTTAGGAATTACCCACTACTTTGTTTCACACCTTATAATTCATGTTTTCTGCTTTTTTCAGCATGTTGGCACCGATCCCATGTCCTGACTTTCCACCTGACATGCGCACTTCATCCTCTGAGATTCGGCTCTTATCGGCTCCTTCTCGGCACTTTTCGGCCCCTTGCACATGCGCACTGCCTCCTTCACCCTTTTAGTCTGACCCGGAAGTTCTCGGGTACGGCGTTCGTCGGGCACATATATAGCTGCACATTAGGCATGGCGTATCAGCTCACTGCCGCAGTACAAGCTGCTGGACGCTGTCCTCCATTATATCCATGCGTTATAAGGTATGTCTCTTATTCACTGGGGTTTTTGTCTTTATTGTTCTGTCTTATCCGCCTCTGATGGTTTCATCAGTTTTCTATATGAGTCTAATATCGCATTTACATTACCGCTTGTTCTTAATCTCCATTATTAGCATGTTCTGCTTGCTGGGTTCTAATGAACGATTCGTTTTGCCTCACATATAAAGCATTATTATATGTTTAATTTATTTCATTTTATTACTCTCTTTGGGTTGATATTGACATAGGACTCTTTGTTGGTCCGATTATAGGATCTTTTGTCCCCATACATCTAAGAAGTATATTTATTTTATTTTTATTTTTTACAAGGAATTGTTAAATTACTTGCTGTAAATCACTAGCCGCAGATGACTGTTAAGTGTTTCTGATTGGGTGCCATATTGTCATACGACCGATATATTCCCTTTTATTTGTCCTGCTCACATATATGTATTATGTATATACACATATATATATAATATATATGTTTATATATATATATTATATGGAGGACCCTTTTTATAAAATGTGTTTTTTGTTTTTATTTTTATGAAATGCGTCCTTCTCATTTTTCCGATATCTTCTATTAAGCATTTTATAGTACTCTTGAGTGTGTTTTGTTTTTCTGTGCTTCAATTCTGTTTGTTCTTGTGCACATTTATTTTATGGCTCATTCCTTTTTCTTTTCTTTGGCTTATATAAGTGCCTGTTTTTGTTTATTTATTCATGTATTTTTCTTTTTGTTTATACAGTAAGAGGTACTTCTTGAAAAAGGCGTGAAATGCCGAAACGTTGAAACTATGTACCTGTATTAATGCATGTTCCTTGGATATTCGTTTTTTTTTGAATGAGCTATCAGTGTCTGAAATAAAGACTGTCTACTTTGCAACTAATAGCCTTTTGGTGTGCCGGAGTATATTATTGATATTATAGTTCTTGTTCTCCTGAGCACCTACATACCAAGTAAGCATCCCCTCTATTTTTCGATTACTGTCCCTATATGAGATATTGTTTGGTGCTAGGACCCCTGTTGCAAATTTCCAGCCTCAGTAGTTATCAGAAGAAACTGACCGTACTGTTCAACATGTTATTCAGTTTAGTAAAAATCTTGCTAACATCTATGCTCTAGTTTCATCTTTTTCAGATTCAGCAGAAACCGATATTTGTTATAATTTGAAATCTGATAATTTTGTGGTTGTGAAAAGACATGTCAGAAAATATGGACTAGAACTCTTGTATGATGGTCCCTATCAAATTCTTCTCATTACTCCTATGTCAGTGAAACTGGAAGGAAGACCGACTTGGATCCACGTATCGCACTGCAAGCTGGTTAAACAAGCCAATAGCAAATAAAGGGGACATAATGTTTTGGTTTTTCGTATTTTTTATGTTATTATTGGTAACCACATGGGATAGCCTAAATTCCCCAATGTCCTTGAATAATAAGTTTATATAATATTTGTCATGTGTGCATCGCCACGAAGATCGTCGCGGTTGCACATTCTGACTTCTCACAGCTGAGTTGCTGTTTCTTTGTGTTTGGCAGTTAGGGAGTTAATTCTGTCTGTGCTCAGTTCTGGGACTGGGTGCAGTTTTCTCCCGGCTGCAATTAATTATTTGTTGATTGGTTTCCTTTAAATCTCTGGTTGTCTGTGTTGGGAGTTGCCAGTGAAATTCTTCATGCAGACCACAGATAGGATTGTATCTGTATAGACTTAAGTTAAAGAGCTCCTTAGTTGTTTTAAGCTCACCTTGCTTAGAGTTTAATATCCCAGATCATTTATGTTCCTTCTGTGTTTGAGTGTGTATGCAAGTCTGTGTTTTCTCCAGTCTGTCCTATATGTCTAATCTGTGTATTTAGCAGAGATCAGCCCATATCCCTTTGGTGGTAATCAGAATCCTTCTTAGGACTGATTACAGGGTTCAGGGACTGATAGGAGACAGGGTTAGGCTGGAGACTTGGACCTCTGAACCATTATCAGTACCTCCAAGGTGAGGGATTAGTTAGGACCCCAGTTTAGGGTCAGGTTAGACCCCCGGTCCTCCTCTTTCCTGTGACAGTGTATCAAGTCCTCAAGATTAACCCTGAGTTCAACGGATATCGTGTCACGTAAATCTATTCTATATTTACATGCTGATGTTGCTAATCTATATGTTGTATAGAGTGTTGTTCTTTTAAGAATAGTTTACTGACATCGTACACATATCATAAGACCGCGTGACAATATTATGAAAAATTACTGAGAGATTTGTTGAATAATTCCCAGTCTCTGGCAGATATTTTCTTTTTAATCCAGCCAATTGGTTTAAGGGAATTGGGGGCTAGATAGCTGGAATCTTGAAAAGTTTGTTACACATCGCTGCCCTTATTCTTGTTATGTATGTAATACTAAAACTTGTTTTTTTGGTGTATTTCTGTATGTATTAGGAAACTATGTACTTGGACAGCTAATGATACCAAAAGGCGTTGTTACCCCTGCTCTTCTCTATATCGATTTCAAGAAGTTATCTGATGAAGATGTTGAAGCCAAGTGCATGGCTATCTTGAAAAGATCTCCACCACCGTTATCAAAAATTGTTATTTGTAAATTGTAGTATACAGGGGGGATGGGTACGCCGCAACAGCCATGTCTGGTAACATGGCATCAGATATGTGAAGACCAGTACCCCTCGAGCTTATAGCTTGGGATAGTACCTCTGATGCTGGACATAAGTTAACAAAATTTATCTAGGGGGGAATGTGAAGGACTAAATTAAGAAACATCAAAACTGAATGCTCCATTTTGTGCTTGTAACTCCATCTTGTCTTTATGAGATAAATTCTGTTACTAGGCAATAGTTTCTGGCTGGTAAAGAGCCAAATAGTTTTTCTGATTTTAAGTAGAGTAAAGGTTATGGGCTGTGATAAAACCAGACTGCTCCAGTTTGGACAAGATATGAGACCTTGGGATTTATCACTGTAGAATGCTTTGAGAAATGAGTATGTTATTGTTCTCTCCTATGTTACGTAGACATGACCAGTTTCCTATTTTCTTGTATTCTTATAGGTTAATTTTCCTGTAATTCTTATAGGTCAATTTTCTTGTATTTTTATTGGTTAAATGTTGTAGGTGTGGTTTTATACCATTGGTTGAAGTACAAGCTCACTAAATACTATAAAAGATTATGTAATACATGGGATAGGAATCTTGCTTGATCCTCCCAGACGGAAACACGTGTCTGGTTATTTATGTTGCTAGCAACGTTCTATGAATTAATTTGGAAATCACTAGGTCAACCGTGAAGGGTCACTTAGATCCTACCTTAACAGTGTCATGACATGTCTCCCCCGTGTTTGAGATGCATACTATCATATAATATTGAGAATTACTCCAGCATATAATGACATTTGATTATGCCTGTCTAGAGAGATTCCCATGACCTGCCTGTATATTTTTGTGTTACACTTAATGAAACCTAAAAATTCCTACCTCCCCTTGTGGCTGTCTAGAGAGAACCCCATAACCTGACTGCATGGGCGTACCCACCGTGGGGCAGGGGGGGCAGGTGCCCCCCCCTAAAAGCAGGGGCACACAATGAAAGAGAGAGGAGAGAGCAGCACAGTGCCGGATCCCTCTGCCACAGATTGTAGTGCCTGTCTGTGCGCAGTGCACAGAGCTGCTGTCTCACCAGTCCAGAGGAGCTCCTTCCTTCCTTCCTGGCTGCAGCAGCTGTAGTTTCACTTTCTGCCCTGCAGGCTCTGGTTGTCTCAGTCACACTGGGTCCTAGTGCCCTCTGTGTGCAGACACTGGACACTTCCTGCTCCTGCCTCAGTCACTGCCTGCAAGCTTCATGGTAAGAGGGGATGGAATTTATTAAATTCATTCTGCTCAGGCATGTCATGGTCACTGTGGGGGAATGTGAGAGGATGGGGGTACAGTGGGGAGGGGTACGGGCACTGGGGGTGAATGTAAGAGGATGGGGGTATTGTGGGGGCTAGGGCACTGGGGGGGTTAATGTGAGAGGATGGGGGTATTGTGGGGGGTACAGGGCACTGGGGTGAATGTACGAGGATGGGGGTATTGTGGGGGCTAGGGCACTGGGGGGTTAATGTGAGAGGATGGAGTATTGTGGGGGCTAGGGCACTGGGGGGTTAATGTGAGAGGATGGGGGTATTGTGGGGGCTGAAGTGGGGGAGGGGCAACAGGGCACAGAGAGTGAATGTGAGAGGATGGGGTATTGTGGGGGAGGGGATACAGGGCACTGGTTGGTGAATGTGAGAGGATGGGGATATTGTGGGGGCTGGCGCACAGGGGTTGATGTGAGAGGATGGGGGTATTGTGAGGGAGGGTGGACAGGTCACTGGGGTTGAATGTAAGAGGATGGGGTATTGTGGGGACTGAAGTGGGGAGGGGCAACAGAGCACTGAGGGGTGCATGTGAGAGGATGGGGGTATTGTGGGGTCAGTGGGACAGAACACTAAGGGGTGCATGTGAGACGATGGGCTGTTGGGGTGTGGGTGGGGGACAGGGGAGGTAGGGGGCTTTTTTTTTTACTTGTGAGCTACTTAATACTTTAATAATAGATTAATATTTCAGTATTATTATAACAAGGGCATAGACAGACGGCCGTATAACTCATGCGAGGATCGCACTGCAATCCTCGGACTTGCTGGTACCGCTCCTGACATGAGCGCGACTGCCATGTATAAAATATGGTATATACAGCGTAGTGTTGCGTACACTGCTGTATTATACAATATACAACAGTTCTAATGCTCCATACCTAATATGCAGGATAATGTACAGTGTATATGATGTAACCTGTATAAGATGCGACATTGGCTTGCCCCCCCCTAGTTTTGATCCTGGGTACGCCCATGCCTGACTGTATCGCCATTTTGCTGTCACAATTAGTTCGTACAATAAATGCATAGTCATATATCTTCGGGGTGTGTATGTCCCAAAATAATGAATTTGCTGTGAATTTGTTATCAAGTTGGTGGAATCGTGATAGTAATCAATTTAATACAGCTTGATTTGCTACAATATTCGTATGGTAACTATTTAAAATAGCAGCTGAGAGTAGATACACCTGTATGCTGAAAAGTTTGTACTAGTAGAATGGTGGTCAAAATCGCTGCATAGGACTGGGCATGTCCCAAAATAGGCCCGGACATGCCCCAAACTATCATATAATATTGAGATTTACTCCAGCATATAATGACCAAGTAGCCACATTTGTGTCATGTCATTCCCAACACATCAACAGCTGCTAGAAACCAGTTTTATGCCCCCACAGAAAGTCCTTCTGTGATAATTGAACTAACTCTTGATTTTAAATTATTCTGAACAGAAAACAGGTTTCACAGAAACTGCTTCAATTAAAAATACATAGAAACTCCTACATCACCTATGTGATAATTGCTCTAACTCTTGATTTTAAATTATTCTGAACAGAAACCAATTGTTCTAAAATCACTCAAAGTTCAGCTCCCCAGTGATAATTGGCGTATGTAAATAGTCTATTCTATCAACTGAAACAGAATTACCATCTGTACATAGCCTATTAAGATGTAAGTTTCTATCAACTGAAATGACCTAAACATGCCTGGACATTCCTCCCCTGTGTCAGTCCTGCTAAAAAGACACATCTCCAAACTTTTCTTAAATTCTTTATGGGGAAAACTTGCTGTCTTTCACATACATTTACTGTTTTACATACATATAAAACAGGCCTTTTATACTGAATTATGGTGTACAATAAAATCCTTTTAGCCTGTACAATAAGTTTCCAGCAAGTGAAGCAGACACTTACATAGAGATTTAATGGCAGGCTAGAAAAAAGCCTATCTTTTACATACATTTACTGCTGGACTTAAAAGATCTCCCACAAAAAGTTTTGAGGCTTATAAAATCAAGAATCACCTTGATAGACCGTTCCCCCAGACCACAGACTGATCAAATCCACAAGGAGATGGATAAAATATAAATAGAGGAGAATAAAATCATGAAACAGTTTGATAGAACTTCCCAGATTCAACAGTCCTGATTTCCCAGCCAGATCAAATCACAAGGAGACGGATAAAATGATAGGGGGCGTAACGACCTGTCAGATTGAGTTTGACGAAAGGTACCCCTCCTACACTACTTCCGTATATTTTGCAGAGTAGACACTGTCTCACAGACTCAGTATTGATCACACCACAATATAAAAAGTAGAAAAAGGTAATGTATTAGAAGCGTACAGCTGTATGCAGAGTTGGGGAAATGTTAAATCTCCGTAATTTGCCAGAGTAAGACACTGGCTCTCACAGACTCAGTATTGATCACACCACAATATAAAAAGTAGAAAAAGGGTAATGTATTAGAAGCGTACAGCTGTATACAGAGTTGGGGAAATGTTAAATCTCCGTATATTTTGCCAGAGTCAGACAAAGGCTCTCACAGGCTCAGTATGGATCACACCAGAATATATAAAGTTAGGAGGTGGAGGAGGGGGGGTGACAGCCCAGATCGGGAGGTGGCAAAAATGGCATATGTTGAGGTGTATAATGGACTTAAAGCAGCTGCAAATGGAGGAATTTGATAAGTCAGAGGAAGAGGAGGACAAAGCGAGCCATTTTTCTGGCAACCTATGTGTCACCAGGGGAAGGTGGGACAAAATCCTTTGAAACCCATGCATGGTTTATTTTAATGAAGGTTAGATCATCAACATTTTGCGTCGACAGACGTGTCCTTCTTTCTGTCAGGATTGATCCTGCAGCACTGAAGACTCAGATAGCATACTACCAGCAGGGCAAGCGAGCTCCTGTAAGGCATATTGTGCCAATTCAGGCCAAGTGTCCAGTTTACAGGCCCAGTTATTGATAGAATAATTGATTTTTTTAAATTTTTTTAATTTTTTACTATTTAAATTTTTTTACATTTTTTTATTTATTTAATTTCATTCTTACTTTTACACTTTGTATCACTATGGGACACTCATTTTGTGCAGGCTGATCGCTTCTATAGTATGCAGAGCTGCATGCTATAGAAGCTGTCAGCGCTGTATGGATTTTACACTGACCTCAGAGACTTCCTGATCTTCACTGCGCATGACAGGAAGTCTGAGCTCTGGAGACCCGGATGTCATCATGACGACATTGAGTCTCCATGGCAGCGATCGGGACCCCCCGTCATGACGCGGGGTCTCCAATCCAAAGGCAGAGGGGCTGTCAGAGCTTGACAGCCCTTCTGCCTGCTCCCAAAACGCTGCAATCATATTTGATCGCAGTGCCAGGGGTTAAAGTTCCGGGTGTCAGCTGTGAGAATCAGCTGACACCCGGCCGCGCTCCCAACGTGAGCGCAGCCGATCGCATATGACGTACTATCCCGTCCAGGGTCAATAAGGTCCACGTCACATGGACGGGATAGTACGTGAAAGGTCAGAAAGGGGTTAAATACTGCGCTTGCGCGGTCTACATTCTGTTAAAAAAAATTAACTCTAGCAAAATAGCGGCGGCTCCTGGGCAATATTATCAGTCACTTGCCGATAGATTCTTCAGTTCTTATGCCAGCGCCGGTTTGCTGGAGCCAATTTGTTTTCTTCCAACGAAATTGTGACTCATGCATGCGCAGTAGCATTGATGAGCAAGCGATACTCTCAATTTGCGCAAGCGCCACCCACTAGTGCACAGGGTTTGTGCAGATTAAGGGCATCGCTTACGTGCTACTGCGCATGTACTGACGCCATTTCGTTGGCACAAAAAAAATTGTCAAAGATTAAACAAGAGCCACAAGACTGATTTCTTTAATCCAGGTATCATTTTAATCTGTATAACAGCGCCAACCTGACACTGTCTGTAGGTTACTCAGCACAATCCTGCTGACAGGTTCCCTTTAAGTCTTATTCTCATAAGGCTCATTCACAGATGACATTTTGAACGTACCAGAGATTTGAATGTTAGGCTATGTCATTAGAATATTGTACAATACAAGGAATATGAGCACCTCCTTTTCTTAGCTGACTGCACAGTGGATACAGTATAATGGTTCTAAAATGTCCCAATGCCTAATATACAGTGCTATTAATATACTAATGCATGAATCTGGCAGTTGTTTTTTACTGTTATTTTTTTTCTCTACGTGTAAAATGAAATTGTGCTTTGAGTTTAGAAATTAATAATTAACAATTTTACCTTTTGGATTTTGTTCCTCACCAGAAGTAACAGATTCTCTGGCAAGCTATCTAGTTTCTTCAAATGCAATCATTTGTGTGGGAAACTAGACGTTTATTCAACTACATACAATGCTCCATTTGCTTTCTAAGTTTAACCTTATGCTTATAACATCTGTCCTCATCACTGCTTCATACAGATGTCATTATGTTGTTTTCACAGACATTAATGAATGGTTATTATGCTTTAGTTTCTCACCCTCTATTATACTACTATGCTTTAGTTATCCTGTGCTATACTATTGCTTTTAGTTTTTCATCCTATAGTATTATGCTTTAGTTTCACATCATAGACTATTTTATTCTGCTGCATTTTCTTACCATGTACTATACTATAATGCTTTACTTTCTCAACGTATATTATACTACAATACCTTAGTTTCTTATAGTATACTATTATGCTTTACTTTCTCACCTTGTACTATACTATTATAGTTTTGTTTTTTTTGTTTTTAAGATTGAAGGTAGACTTACATCCATCAAGTTCAACCTATAGCCTAACATGTTAATTCAGAGGCTTATAATTTACATGCTCAATGTTGTTCTTAATATTCCTTCCTGGTATATATGGTCCCCTAATCCCCATCCTGATACACATGACCCCCTCATCCCTATCCTGGTATGCATGGTCCCTCTCATCCCTATTCTGGTAGGAATGGTCCTCCTCATTCCTATCCTGTCAGGATTGATCATCCCTATCCTAGTATGCAGGGCCCTATCTCATCCTAGTTTGCATATCCCCCATTCTCATCCTGGTATGCATGGCCCCATCCCTATCTTGGTATGCAGTGCCCTATCTCGTCTAGTATGCATGGCCCCATCCCTATTCTAGTATGATTAGTCCCCATCCCGGTCTTGGTATGCATTGCCCCATCGTTATTATCCTCCACCCCCATCCTGGTATGCATGGCCCCATCAGAAAAAAAAAACATTACACTTACCTTCCCCACTCCCTTGCAGCATCTTGTTCCGATGCCAGCAGCTGCTTTATGCTTGTAAGCAGCGCATGGCAAGGATGTCATGCACTGCTTGCATGCCGAAGGGCAGTTGCCAGAATATTTACTGCTCTGAACTCTGGCACTGTGTGCGTAGAGAACAGCGAGTAGTCATCCCTCTCTAGTGAGCACATTGTCAGCCGTAGCCTTCCTGCTGCAACCCGGTGGTCATGTGTGCCAAGACTTAAGAGAAATGAATATTCACCTCTCTGGGCACGAAGGGAAGGGAAGTGTAATGTGTTTTTTTTTGTTATGTTTTCCGATGGGGCCGTGCATACCAGGATGGGGGTGGGGGCCAATCATAAGGATGGGGCCATGCATACCAGGATGGGAGTGGGGGCCGATCATGAGGATGGGGCCATGCATACCAAGACCGGGGTTGGGGGGCAATCATACCAAGATGCTATTAAAGATAAATGAATATTCATTGCCATGGGCATGGAATACAGTGAATATTCATTTCTCTTGAGCAGCGGCCATAGGAGTTAGCTGCACCGCCGGCTCCTGTCTCTGTAACCCGCTGCTCCGCCAATGCTGCTCCCTCACCTCCACACCACAGCCAGAGCAGGTATATCTTGACTGTAAGATGCACCCCCCATTTTCCTTCACATTTTTGGAGGAAAAAAGTGTGTCTTATAGTCCGAAAAGTATGGTACCCTCATTTATTGCTCTCAATAAAAATGTGAACACTTACATAGCACATAGTAATCGGACCCTTATATAATGTCAGTACTACTGCTCTACTAACAATAAATAGTGTTTGAGGCAACGCAGTAAATGACAATATGGCATTTCAGAACTTTGTATAATGATATAAATACTACAGACCCTCAATGAACTACGACACGGGTCCTTGCTCTTAGTTTTGTGTGAACCTTGTACATCTTGCAAAACTCCAATTTCTTTTGTAGGGATGTGGTCTCGCTGGTGTGCGACCGGAGGTAAGCAGGAGGGCGACTCTTCCGGGTTCTTTAAGCAAGTTTATTAGACTTCATAAACTTGCTGTAAAAACAGAAAACAAAAACAGCCTTCTCTGGCACAAAATAACAGAAACAGATAAAAGTCCTCGTACTCTAACCGAGTACTCTCTCTTCAGTCCACACACTGGAGGTCTCCTCAGAAACTCCCACACTGGAGGTTTCTACACCTCCAGTCACTCTCACCTGTGGTCAGCAGTCGGCTTATTTATATCCCAGCCATCCAGCTAACATAGACCACATGACTGGTCATGTGGTAGTGACATCATCACAGGTCCTTTAACCATATACACAGCTATAGTGATGCCA
Source organism: Oophaga sylvatica (assembly GCA_033576555.1). Taxonomy (NCBI): domain Eukaryota; kingdom Metazoa; phylum Chordata; class Amphibia; order Anura; family Dendrobatidae; genus Oophaga; species Oophaga sylvatica. The sequence continues at coordinate 13,076 of JARQOD010003673.1, read as the reverse complement.
GTACCCAGGGCTAATGTGTACTGGGCTACATAACAGATACAAGGCATCTCTGAGCCAGATACCTCCCGTCTATAACACAACCCTTTGCCACTCTACATACCTCCCCCCTCTGCCTAAAGCCGTGGGGCTTGGCACTTTCTCCCACTAAACACGGGATTCTTGAGAGGGCATCAGCATTACCGTGTAGCTTCCTGGCCCTGTGTTCTACCTGGAAACTAAAGTCCTGCAGGGCTAAGAACCAGCGGGTGACCCTTGCATTTCTACCTCTGGTTTCCCTCATCCATTTGAGTGGGGCATGGTCAGATATCAATCTAAACTTTCGTCCCACTAGATAGTACCGTAAGGTGTCCACTGCCCATTTTATGGCCAAGCACTCCTTCTCCACGACAGAGTAATTCTTCTCACACGAAGATAGCTTCCTGCTCAGGTAAAGGACTGGATGCTCCTCCCCATGTATCTCCTGTGACAGAACTGCTCCCAATCCGACATCTGAGGCATCTGTTTGAAGAACAAACTCCTTCTTAAAGTCTGGGGCTATCAGGACCGGTTGTTTACACAGGGCCCTTTTCATTTCTTTGAAGGCCAACTCTGCTTCTTCAGACCATTTTACCATCACTGATTTGGTCCCTTTCAGCAGATCAGTCAGAGGGGCAGCCCTCGTGGCAAAGTTTGGGATTAGTGTTGAGCGATACGATAATGCAAATATCGGCTATCGGCCGATATTAGCTCTATTGGCCTTTCGATAATTCGTTTCGATATTTTCGTCTTATCGAATACCGGAATCGGATTTGTCACTGTCACTGTCTGTGTCCGTCGGTCGGGTCTGTCACTGTCAGTGTCCGTCGGTCGGGTCTGTCAGGAGTCAGCGGCACTTACCTGGCAGAAGATCTCCGGCGGTCACGGCCTGGACTGCTTCATGGCCGGGATCCTCTTCTCCCCGGCGGTCACATGCAGTTTCTCGCGATAACTGCAGTGACTGCTGGGTAATCCCGGCCGTAAAGCAGTCAGTCCGATGACGTCACCGCCGGGGAAACAGGTAATCAAATGTGCTGCGTCGCGATGACAGGCTCTGCCTGTCATTGCGATGTAGCAGAGCTGGATCGTCATGGGACAATCGTTACTATGGACTGCGTCGGACAGGTGGTATACTGTTGGTTTGTTTTTTTTCTTTTTTTACAGGAGATCGATGGCGTCGCAGGAATGAGAGTACAATAAAAGAAATGAAAACTGTGTTGTCTCTTTTATTTCATTAAAATACTTTTTTCTTGCTTTGTCTTTTTTTTATGCATTTAATAACTTTGGGATTAATAATGGATCGGTGTATTATTGACACCTCTCCATTATTAACCGGGCTTATTGTCACCGTGCAATCAACGGTGACATTAACCCCTTATTACCCCGCTTGCCACCGCTACAGGGCAAGTGGGAAGAGCCGGGTAAAGTGCCACAATTGGCACATCTTTTGATGCGCCAAATGTGGGGCTGCTGTAGCCTGGTATTATCAGGCTGTTGAGGGCCAAAATCCATGGGCCTTGACAGTCTTTTAATACCAGGCCGCAGCAGTCTGCATTTTACTTGGCTGGTTAACAAAAATAGGGGGACCCCTACGCCGTTTTTTTTTCAAGGGGATCCCCTATTTTTGTTAACCAGCCAAGCTAAGCAGACTGCTGTGGCCTGGTATTATCAGGCTTGCAAGGCCATGGATATTGGATCCTTACCAGCCTGAAAAACCAGGCCTCAGCGGTCTGCTTCATCTGGCTGGTTAACAAAAATAGGGGGGACCCCACGCCAATTTTTTTCAAGGGGATCCCCTATTTTTGTTAATCAGCCAAGATATGCAGACTGCTGTGGCCTGGTATTATCAGGCTGGCAAGGTCCATGGATCTTGGCTCCTTAACAGCCTGAAAATCCAGGCCTCAGCAGTTTGCTTCATCTGGCTGGTTAACAAAAATAGGGGGGACCCCACGCCATTTTTTTTCGAAGGGAACCCCTATTTTTGTTAACCAGTTCCCTCTGACGTCACTGATTGTGTCCCTGGCTGACCTGAAGTGAAAGTGGAAAGCAATCAATTAAGCTTTCCACTTCCTTCTCTGTCAGCCAGGAGAGGAACTCATTCATTTGGGGGTTTACTGTGAGGCTGCAGCATTAGCTGCGGTCCCTGCAGTAAACATTAACCCTTTCTGAAGGATTACACCGTGGGACCTGACTGTACATCGGATTGGTAAAAATAATTTTGCTTTATTATTTTATTTTTATTACAGGAAATGGTTTTAGCAGGAAAATAAAATATGGTCAAAAACTGTGTGATTATTTCATTAAACTTCTTTTTTATTAAAGTGTGTGTGTTTGATTTTTCTTTCATACAATAGGATTAATAATTGATAGTTGTCTAATTGACAGCTCTCAATTATTAACCTGGCTTAAAGTGACCTTTCAATTGCAAGGTCATTTTAACCCCTTATTAACCCATTCGCCACCGCTACAGGGCAATGGGAATAGACGGGCAAAGTGCCAGAAAGGGCAAATCTAATTAGAGATTTGCCCTTTCTGGGGTGTCTGGGGGCAGATGTTAGTAGCCGGGGGGGGCCAAAAATAATGGTCCCTCTCTGGGCTATTATTATCTGCCCCCACTCACTGGCTTTGTCTGTCTGGTTGCGAAAATAGGGCGGGAGCCCACGCATTTTTTTTCAGCAATTTTACACCTGATATATATATATATACATGTCATTAAATTTGTGACACATATATATATATTTATATTTATAGTTCATACACTTCTACATAGTATAATAGCCGCTAATTCAATTGCCGGCTTTTGTGAAAATGCAGAACCCGACATGAAATGACACTTGGTTTACATAGAGTTAACCATGTCTTTTCATGTAGTTTGATATCTGATTTGCACAAACAATTACATGAGTGTAAGTGTGCAAAATTTCACACCTGTAGGGGTTAATTAAAGGTGTAAATTCGTAGCAAAAAAGTCCGTTTTTTTTACAACAAATTTACACCTTTAATTAACCCCTACAGGTGTGAAATTTTGCACACATAGACTGATGTAATTGTTTGTGCAAATCAGATTGCAAACGACATGAAAAGACATGGTTAACCCTCTGTACACCAAGTGTCATTTCATGTCGGGTGCTTCTGTCTTTTCACAGAAGCCGGCTTTACCCGGCAATTGAATCAGAGGATATTTTACTATGTAGAAGTGTATAAACTATACATATATGTATATATATATGTCACAATGACATGTATATATTATATATATATATATATATATATATATATATATATATGTATTCTATGTGTGTATATTTAGTGTTTACAAGGAAATAAAGGTTTTTTTTAGTTGCGATATTTTGTTCCCATAGACTTACATTGGACTTCCGCAATCGGAATCGGATATCGACGATATTTAGTGATATCGGTGATACAATTTCGATATGATATTTTTAGATATCGAGCAATATCGCTCAACACTATTTGGGATGAATCTCCTGTAGTACCCGACAATCCCCAGGAATGCTTTCACTTGTTTTCTTGGACAACGGTCTTGGCCATGTTTGAATCGCCTCGATTTTATTGATTTGGGGTTTTATTCCACCACGACCTACTACATATCCAAGGTACTTGGCCTCTTCCTTCCCCAGGGCACACTTCTTCGGGTTTATTGTAAACCCTGCTTCTCTTAGAGCATCAAACACTGCTTGGACCTTTCCCAGATGACTCTCCCAGTCCGGGCTGAAAATAACGATATCATCCAGGTACGCAGCGGCGTATTGCTTATGAGGTGCCAGAATCCTATCCATGGCTCTCTGGAAAGTCGCTGGCGCTCCCTGCAGGCCAAACGGCATCCGGACATACTGGAAGCATCCGTCTGGTGTTGAAAACGCCGTTTTCTCCTTGGCTTCCTGGGCCATGGGAATCTGCCAGTATCCTTTCGTCAAATCCAAGATGGTTATGTACCTGGCGGGTCCAAGTCTTTCGATGAGCTCATCAACGCTAGCATGGGATATGCGTCACACTTGGAGACCTCATTCAGCTTCCTATAATCATTGCAGAATCTCCATTCTCCATCAGGTTTCGGGACCAAGACGATAGGACTCGCCCAACCGCTCTTGGATTCCTCAATGACTCCGAGCTTCAACATACGCTCCACCTCCTTGGAGATTACTTCTCGACGGGCCTCAGGGATTCGATAGGGCTTCACATTCACCCGCACATGTGGCTCTGTCAGAACTTCATGCTCTATGACCTTCGTGCGCCCTGGCAACTCTGAAAACAGGTCCCTGTTCCTCTGGAGCAACTCCCGGCATTGCTGTTTCTGGTCCTTTGATAGGGTCTCTGCTATCGTAACCCCTTCAACGTCACCTTCTGAGTGGCCCAGCAAGCACGGAGTTACAGCTGACTCTCTATCATGCCATGGCTTGAGGAGGTTGACATGGTACACCTGGTTTGGTTTCCGTCTTCCGGTTGGTGAATCATATAGTTTACTTCACCAAGCTTCTCCATCACCTCGTACGGCCCTTGCCATTTGGCCAAGAACTTGCTTTCCACCGTCGGAACTAGCACGAGCACTCGGTTCTCCCCGGATTGAACTGTCTCACTCTGGCTGATCGATAAACCCTGGCCTGGGCTTCTTGTGCCTGGAGGAGGTGTTCCTTTACGATTGGCATCACCTTCGCAATCCTCTGCTGCATCAGGGCCACATGCTCAATAACGCTTCGGTGGGGCGTCACTTCGGCTTCCCAGGTTTCCTTGGCGATATCCAGGAGACCTCGCGGATGTCGGCCATACAGAAGCTCAAACGGTGAGAACCCCGTAGAGGCCTGAGGAACTTCACGGATGGAAAACATCAGGTAGGGTAAGAGACAGTCCCAGTCTCTACCATACTTTTCTATGGCTTTTCTTAGCATGCTCTTTAGGGTCTTGTTGAATCTCTCCACAAGGCCATCTGACTGAGGATGGTACACCGAGGTCCTCAACTGAGAGATTTGCAGGACCCTGCACAACTCCTTCATTACTTTACTCATGAACGGTGTCCCTTGGTCAGTCAGGATCTCCTTCGGCAAGCCTGTCCGGGAAAACACATGTACCAACTCGCGGGCTATGCTCTTCGCTGAAGAATTTCTCAGGGAATTGCCTCCGGATAGCGTGTGGCATAGTCCAGGATGACTAATATATATTGATGGCCCCGGGCTGATTTAACTAGTGGACCGACCAAGTCCATGGCAATTCACTCTAATGGCACTTCAATAATGGGCAGTGGCACCAGGGGGTTCCGGAAATGAGAGGTAGGGGCAGTTAACTGACATATAGGGCAGGACCTGCAATAGTTTACTATCTCCCGGTGACATCCAGGCCAATAGAATCTTTGAATAATGCGTTCCTGTGTTTTGTCTACCCCTAGGTGTCCCCCCAAAATGTGTGAATGGGCCATATCCTACACCTTCCGTCTATAGGACCCGGGTACTAGCAACTGCTCCACCAACTCCTCCCTTATTTTCGTGACCCGATCCAACAGCTCCCCACTCAGCATAAAGTATGGAAATCTGGTGTCGGCCCCCGGTTCCTGTGCAACCCCATCAATGACAGTGACATTATTGAAGGCTTCCTTCAGAGTTGGGTCTCTGTGTTGGGCAGTCCCAAAATTCTCACTGGCCACCCCTAACTCTGGAATATCAGATACAGGAGACATTTCTTCCTCATCTCCTACAGCACACAAAAAGGAAACCTGTCTTCCTCTGGGTATGGGGCTACCTGATTAGGGCTTTCTGGTTCCCTATTCTGGCTAGTGACCTCAGCAGACTTCCCCACCGATCCCAGAATAAACAAAAATCCCGGCCTATAATTATAGGGTGCAACAGGTCCCGAACTACCCCGACTTCATGGGACTCAGTGCCCAGCGCAGTCTCAATGTCCACTCTGGCCATAGGGTAGTCCTTTGCATCGCCGTGTATGCATCGCACGCCAACCCTTTTCCCCGGAGTAGTTTGAGAGGCAGATTCGCCCTCACCAGGGTCACAAGACTCCCGGAGTCCAGCAGCGCCGTTAGTACTCGACCATTCACTCTCACGGGACATGCTTGGGGGCCCTCGTTCAGGATAGAATCCACACTGCAGACTGGATCGGCATAGAATGAGATACGACATCCCATGCTGCAGTCCATCTGCTCGGTAGTCTGGGGACACCGTGCAGCTATATGTCCTGGCCTGTGACACCTCCAAAAGATAACATCACCCGTAGGGACCTTGGGCACCACCTCCCCAGCCCCTTTTGACCTTGGACGCGCCACCCCTTTTTGGGACTCCGCCCCCTGCTGGGACCCCCAGTACGGAATGGGCTGCTTCCCCAAGGTACCTTCCATCCCCTGGTACCTCTCGACCAGTCCGACCAGTTCATCGGCACTCCGGGGATCACCCTGGGCAACCCAAGTCTGCAGGGGCCTGGGCAGGGAGTGCACAAACCGATCCATTAGGACTCTTTCCACCATCTGTGCTGGCGTGGCGGACTCTGGCTGTAGCCATCTCTGGACGAGGTGCAGCAGGTCAAACATTTGGGAACGCGGTGGTTTGTCCCGGTGATACTCCCAGCAGTGCACTCTCTGTGCCCTGACAGTCATTGTCACCCCAACCGTGCAATGATCTCCACCTTTAATTTAGGATACTCCTGAGCATCCTGCACAGTTAAATCAAAGTATGCCTTTTGGGGTTCCCCTGTTAGGTATGGGGCCAGTACCTCTGCCCACTGCTCTGGGGGAAGTCTTTCCCTCTCAGCGACCCTCTCAAATACCGTCAGGAAGGCTTCAACATCATCCCGGGGGTCATTTTCTGTATGGTGCGTCTTACCGCCTTCCTGATGTGGTTGTCATCGTCCCGACATGGGGTTGGGGCGCTCGTCCTGCCCTGGATGGCGGTTGTCAGAAGCTGCAACTGCTGCCGTTGTTCCTGCTGGCTTTGTTGTATTTGCTGCACCAACAACCTGTTGGTCTCTTGCTGCTGTGCCTGCGCCTGGACCAAGTGCTTCAGTAGGTCCTCCATTTTCTCCTGCAAGGCTGGCTGGGTTGCTATGACCTTTACCCACGACATGCAGCACCCACTTCTCTGCTGGGACCGCTGCTCGCACGTCTCCGCCAATTGTAGGGATGTGGTCTCGCTGGTGTGCGACCGGAGGTAAGCAGGAGGGCGACTCTTCCGGGTTCTTTAAGCAAGTTTATTAGACTTCATAAACTTGCTGTAAAAACAGAAAACAAAAACAGCCTTCTCTGGCACAAAATAACAGAAACAGATAAAAGTCCTCGTACTCTAACCGAGTACTCTCTCTTCTTTATATTAAAGATTCTAAAGAAGTGCTGAGAATGTTTTCCAAGAAAATCTGGTCTAAAGAAAATACTTGGTTATGTTGTGATGTGACTTCTTTATATACCTGTATACCTTACAATGTTGCCATGACAGCGCTGCAGTTTGTCTTAACGAAATTCAGTAATTATTCCCAGGATCTCATTAATTATATTTTACAAGTTATTCAATTTTTATTAACCCACAATTTTTTCTCATTTGACAATAAATTTTTTTTACAAAAATCTGGCGTGGCGATGGGTGCGAAATTCGCGCCATCCCTAGCTAATCTTGTTATGTCATATTGGGAATATTTTTTTATTTTTTCAGCTACTAATCCATTTATTGACTCGATTGCTTGGTATGGTAGATATATTGATGATTTACTCATCATTTGGAGTGGTGATGTACCTGCCATATCCGGATTTATTGATTATATCAATTCTAATTCATTCAACATACATTTTACTCATAAATTTCATCATAACAAAATTTCTTTTTTGGATCTTGATTTATATGGGGTACATGACTCTGTTATTATTACTAAAACGTTCAGCAAACTTGTGCTGGTAATTCTATCTTGCATGCAGCAAGCAGTCACCCCAAACATACTATTAAATCGATTCCTTTGGGTGAATATACCAGAATTTTGAGAAACTGCAGCGATCCTACAGCTTTGGAAACGGAATTTAATTGTGTGGATACAAAATTAAAAACAGAAATTATCCTAAATGGTCATTAAAAAGAGCACGAACAATTGTAAGTAATAAAAACAGAGAGGATCTCATTAGTGGAGGGCGACAACAAAAAAATGATCTTGCAGTGAAACCATATTTTTGTGCTCAATATAGTCCTCAATTTGGGGACATCAAAAAAATCATTTTGAGATCGCTGCCTATTTTATATGAAGATCCCTCTCTTGCTGACATTCTTTCATCAGGTATTAATGTTGTTTCAAGGAAAGCGCCATCTATTGGTAACAAAGTTTCTCCAAGCATGTTCAGTAATAATTTCTCTTCTCATAAAACATCGTGGTTAGAACATAAAGGTTTTATAAATGTGGCCACAATAGATGTGCACTTTGCAAATATGTTTGTGTAACGAAAACCTTTGAAAATAATGACAGCACTGCGATTTATACCATTAACAAATATATCAATTGTAATTCATGCTATGTGGTATATAAAATTATGTGCACTACTTGCAATTTATCTTATATAGGCTGCACTACTAGGAAACTAAAAATCAGGATCGCTGAACATTTGCAGGATGTAAAGAATGTTTCTTCGAATCGCAATATTTCTGCTGCTGCTAAACATTTTATTTTTCAGCATGCTCGCAATGTTTCTTCCTTCCAAGTCACAGGTATTGAAAGTGTTAACCTGTCTGCCCGAGGTGAAGATGCACGTCAGCGACTCCTCACACGTGAAGCTTTCTGGATCTTCAATCTACATACCAGACATTCATTTGGTCTCAACAAAAGAAACGAATTGATGTTCCATTATTAATTTAATTTCTTTGCATTGATTTTATTTGTGCAAATATTGTGTTTTTTTTTTTTTTTTTTTCTTTCTTTATTCGTTATGTGAAAATTGTTAAAGGACTTGTCAAAAATCACATGACATTTTTTCTGATCGTGATTGGTCTTCCTTTGTCTTAAATATGTGCCCTTGTCTGAATATGTCAGCTGTGATAAAGATCCCTGTGATCGAAACGCGTAGCCTTGTCCTGAGCTTGTCCAGGAGCATGCCATTATTCATGTTTTTATGAATCAATAAAGATGAAGATTTTATTGAAGCTGGATCCCTTTTTTCTTCATTTTCTCACTCTCTCTTCAGCCCACACACTGGAGGTCTCCTCAGAAACTCCCACACTGGAGGTTTCTACACCTCCAGTCACTCTCACCTGTGGTCAGCAGTCGGCTTATTTATATCCAGCTAACATAGACCACATGACTGGTCATGTGGTAGTGACATCATCACAGGTCCTTTAACCATATACACAGCTATAGTGATGCCACTACCCAGGGCTAATGTGTACTGGGCTACATAACAGATACAAGGCATCTCTGAGCCAGATACCTCCCGTCTATAACACAACCCTTTGCCACTCTACACTTTGTTGATCCATTTACTATCCACCATTTACTTTTGGTAGGCAATATCCTTCAAAAATAAAAAGCTAATAGACTTGTGGTGGATCTGTGAGCCACTTTCTCACACACTGGATTTAAAGGAAGTTTTATTGTAATGAGTTAGTAGGATAAGTATTTAAGATACAAACATTGTGATATTTGGTACCCAGTTTCTGTGTCCTTACTTGCATACATGCAATAATAAGTATTTTTAATGCTCCTGTTACATAGTATAAGTAATATAGAGACTTGTCTAATTTCATCCTTTATTCAGGAAGCACTCAATCAAAATTTGTATCCTCTTACTGTATTGCAGTCATTATATGGCACTGTGTACTTACATTTGCTCATTTTGCCTATCTACCCAGCTAATTATTCTCTTTTTTTCCATTAGGTCTATATCACATGACTAAAAACTGACTACCTGAATAAGATCCCTGTATGAATCATCAGTCACTGCATAAGTCCCTGGCAGGGGGAGAAACAGAGCAGCTGGGTCAGGGGTTGTAGAGGGAATGATAAATGCAGGGACAAAAGACTTCATGTTTCTACATAGAGCAAAGAGAAGGATTAGATGGGTAGAAAGGCAAAATGAGCAATTGTAAACTCAAATATATGATATGATTGCTTCAATATATTAAGAGGATATAAAACTTTGATGGGTGTGCTGCTTTAAATGTGAATCCTCTTTTAACACAATAAGGCTTTGCTCACACTTGTGCTAAAACAGTGCTTACTGCTTCATTTTACCAGTATTTTCTTTCTAACTCTGAGGAAAGACTGCTTTATGAATGCAAAAATGGCTTGTGCTAAATTAGAACAAGTTTGATCAAGACCATAAAAATGGATTTACACTGAATTTTCTCACTGTGAATGAAGCCAGTTCTGTGACTCATTGCTGTGGATATACAGTACAGACCAAAAGTTTGGACACACCGTCTCATTCAAAGATTTTTCTGTATTTTCATGACTATGAAAATTGTAGAATC